>PVKU01009211.1:0-64295 GCA_004027475.1 Anoura caudifer
CATTCATTTACGGAGTGAATTACTGTTGAGCACCCCCATGTCTGTCACTGATTTGGGGAGCACAGGGGGTGGAGGATGAGGAAAATGACCAGGTGTCTGCCCTCCGGGCACCTACAATGGAGAGATAATTAACGTGCCACATAGAGTTAGTTAATTAATTGATAGAGGAGTACATCGTGTAAAATTCAGTGAACAGTGAAGAGTGAGAGACACTCCCTGCATCAGGCAGCTCGGGTGCCATGACACGGCACCCCAGGCTGGACAGCGTGACCAGCTGACAATCTCTGTGACAATTCTGGAGCCAGACGTCTGCGTCCCTGTGTCGCAGGGCTGGCTGCTCCCGAGGCCTCTGTCCTTGGCTTGGAGACGGCCGTCTTCTCCGTGTACCTTCCCTTGGTTTTCCTTTGTGAGGATCTGTCCACTAATCTCTTCCTCCTCTTGTAAGGACCCCAGTCATTCCCCCTGCTCCCTAGCAGAGCACGCAAGGGCGAGAATGGTGAGGAATGAGTTTGGGGGAGGGGGACGTGGAGGCTGTTGTCAGCCTTTTTCATTTTGGAATAAAATGGAGCTGCCATGGGAACGTGAGCATAGGAGGCAGGTGTCCACACTCTCGGCTAAAGGAACCCTGGGCTGCCGTGCTGACGAGGAAGTGCAGGCGGATGCGTTCGCTTCCTGGGGCCGCCGTAGCGCAGCAGCACCAACCGGGCAGCTTGAACAGCAGAAGTTCATTCTCTCACAACTCAGGAATCTGAAATCAGGGTGGGCCCCAAAGGTGGGTCTCTCTGTCCCCGCGCCTCTCGGCTTCTGGCGGTGGCCGGCTCTCCTTGGCGCTCGCCGGCCTGTGGCTGCATCCCTCCCATCTCTGCCTGTGCCGTCACGTGGTCCCCTCCCTGCGTGTGTCCAGGCGCCCCAATCTCCCTGTTGGAAGCACACTCGTATTGAATTAGGCCCACCCTAATGCTGTATGATGTCATCCTGACTACATCATCAAAGATCTTATTTTCCAACGGGTCGCCTTCACGGGCCTGAGTGAACATGAATCACGGGGTGGGGACACTGTTCAACCGTGGAGGGGACAAGGGGAGACCCTTTCGGTGCCTGTTGTCTGCATTTCTGTTCGGCGTCCGGATGCACTCTAACACTCTTGTGCAACCCTCCGCTCCCTTTTTTACCACGCTGTTCTAGAGGACGCTCTAGACCCCCCCAGGGACGGGGGCTTCCCGGCCGGAAGCTGCAGGTCTCCAGGTGGGGGCCTCCCTGCCACCAGGAGGGTGGGACAAGGCGCAAAGGCAGGCAGTGAGCCGGGGGCACAGGTGTCTCCTGCTGTTTCCAGGGGCCTCTTCACGGAGCTCCACGTCCTTCTGCCCCTCCTCTCCGCTCTGCTGCTGCTTCTCCTGGTGGCGGCCTTGCTGCTGGTGTGGAGAGTCGTGAGGCGACGTAAGAAAGGTGAGAGGACCTGGTGGGGGCCGGGCTGGGTGGAAGCATGTGGAGCCGATGGCTGGAGTTGTCACCTAGAACCACCCCCCTGTCCCAGGGATTACCCATGTGGCTTGGGAGGGGCGTGGTCCTAAAGGCCAGTGGCAGCTGAGCCCAGGAGATCTCAGCATGAGTGTCTGCCTTACACATCCCGCCTTGCTCTCCTCTGCTCTCCGACCTGCTCTTCCCTCTCTGTTTCCTGGCTTGGCTCTGGTTGGCAGCAGTGACAATGGCCTTGGGCCCCTCTCAGGTGCCCAGTTACTTCAGTGGAATTCATATGGTTGCCAAGGAGGCACTGAGCTGACATGGGGGTACAGAGAAACACACCCATGTAGATGTGCACATACACATGAATAAATGCACACACATAGACTGCACACATGCGTGCACACACACAGCACACGCAGGTGTGCACTCACACAGTCAACACACGTGCACATGCAGGTGTGCACTCACACAGTCAACACACGTGCACATGCACCACGGACCACACCCACCCACGCACACATGCATGCACATGGCCACACACATGTACACATTCACCCATCACACACATGTGCACACACACACATCACACACAGAGTCCTCCCGGTTTTATAAGAGGGTTGGTGGTGGTTCCTGCTTTTGCTGCCCCCCCCCAGCCCCGCCCAGGCGGACCTACCACAAGCACACTTGCTCTTCAGGAGAGAGCCTCCTCGCCCAGAGCCAGCGCTCACCCAGCACAAGACCCGGCCTTGACCCTCCTCCTCCTGTCCGGGCCCACTTCCACATCCTCACACCATGGCACCGCGCCCTTCTCAGAACCCACTGGGGCCTACGCTTCTGTGGGTCCCCTCCAGCACCCCCACCCCACAGCCTGGGGGTCGTGTAGTCTGGCAGGAGGGAGCCCGACTCTCGTTCATCGTGGTGTCTCCCGAATGCATTGTCCGTGGCTCACACTGCAGGTCTCTCTGGTCCTTGGCACCTAGACGTTCGAAGCTAAAAATCAGCGGGGGGAATATTCCTGGTTTCCTCGTTGTCTCCGTAGCTAGGGGTGGGGGAGTGCCAAAGGCGGGAAGAGACAGGAGCCAGCGGACATGCGGACGGAAACCTGCCCATCTGGCGCTGACCGAGCTTGAGCGCTCCATTCGGATGGCAGCCTGGAGCAGCCCTCTGTCTCCGCGGACGACTTTTACTGATGGGGCACTCGTGTGCCAGGCACAGCCAGGCGCCAGGCATGGCAGGCAGGGCAGGCTCAGCAGCCCACAGCCCGCCAGAAGACTAATCAGAATCCGCTGGGACAAAGGCGAGGAGACAGACATAAATGAAGCTGGGCAGGGAGGGATCAGACCGCTGGTGGCTGGGGAAGGTAGGTGTGGATGACACTCAGGCAGAGACATGGTGGTGTCACAGGCAGAGTCCTGGCGGGAGTTACAGGCTGAGCCTGGGATGGCAGTGAAGGAAAGTCAATCCCAGGGAAGCTGATGGCTAACGGGGGCCACACAGGCAGGTGGTGTCACAGTTCAGTGATGTGGGGAACAGACGGGCTGAAGTCCCCTTATTCTTCAAGTTGAGAAATGGAAGCTCAGAGAGGTGGAGGAACCCCTTGTCACAGGCTGTGCTGTGGGAAGACTCAGAATGACAGCCAGGTCCCCTCTCAGAGCCTGAAGCCCCGTTCACCTCTTCTGTGTTTCTCTCCTCCAGGCCTGGGGACTCGTGAGCCTCAGGATGAACTTTCTAATTCTGATTGTCTTTGTCTTTTAGCTGCTGGGATGCCCCCAGAGCAGGTAAGAGCGTCCCTGAGGTCAGACCAGTGACACCAGATGACTTCCTTCCCCTCTTCTCATTTTCCATCTCCCAGGGGCCCCGCAGGCCATCTGCTGCAGGCCCTGGGAGGACAAAGGGGGTGTGGAAATAGCCAGACCGGAGGAGAGGAGGGCGGGGGCAGGTGTGGGAGCCCGAGAAGTGGGGGCCCCAGGGAAGCTGGGGACGGCGGGACGGCAGCGAGGCTTCTGCAGCAGAGGGACGTGGGCTTCCTCTCGCAGGTGCTCCAGCCCCTGGAGGACATCTGCTATGCCAACCTGACCCTGCAGCAGTCCGGAAGCACCCCCAGCTCCACCAGGAAGAGGCCCTCCGCAAAGCACTCCTCCTCTGCCCTGGAAGGCCAGGTGGTAGTGGAATATGTCACCATGATGTGTCCTTGGTGGGGATGCTGTGGGCCTCGGAGACAGGCCTGCCATTGTCCCCTCTTTGAGGGTGGGCTCTCTCCCTGCCCATGCGGGTACCGAGGAGGGTGGGTGCTGGGCAAAATCACAGCCATTCAAAGACTTGTCTGCCGGGCTCCTCCAGGCTCTTGGCCTGTGGAAGTGTCTCCAAATAAGGTCTCAGCATCGGGGCCTCTGGGCCTGGTCAACATCGCGTTGGGCAGGGGAGACCCAGACGGGCCCTGGGACCTGGAACTCCATGCAGAATGTAGGCCCTGGCACGGAGTTGAGGGAACGTGTGGCTGGAGCTCAGGGTGCCTGGCAGGGGGAAGGGAGCCGGAGCCGGAGGCCTAGGAGTGGGCTTCAGAATGCCTGAGGGGTCCGTCCCCTCTCCGCCGCGCACATGCCTCCCGCCAAGCTCGCTGACCCGTGTGCATCTTTGCTCCAGGCTTCCTTTCCGAAGGAGGACATTTCCTATGCAGCTCTGTCCTTGGATGCCTTGGATCAGGACACAACCTACGTCAACACAGGTGACATCGTCACCCACCTTCCGAGCAGGGGCCACGAGGAGCTCACGGAATACAGCACCATCATGAAGCCCTAGCCTGTGCTAAGGACCCTTGTCCAACCCCACACGTCTGCCCCATCTTCTTCCTGCTCCCAGCCCACTCGTTGCCCCCAGCTCTGAACTGGGCTCCAAGTCTGGTCTCAGGGGGCTCCTGGGAGATAGAAAGGGGTCTCAGTGCATCCCTTTTTCTCCCGCACAGCTTGGGAAGAGGCTAGGGGTCTGCTCTGGGGCTGCTGAGGGGGCAATAACGATGATGAGGACAATGACAGCGATGAGCTTTCTTTATCACCACTGTGTGTGGTGGGCTGCACGAGGCCCCTGGCGACATCGGTGTGCTCATCTCCAGGGCCCGCGAACAGTAGCTCGTATGGCCAAAGGGGCTGTGCAGATGTAATTAAAATAAGGATTTTGAGATGGGGAGATTATTCTGGATTATCCTGGGGGCCCCTTGATATAATCACAAAGGTTCTTATAAGAGGGAGGCCAGAAGGCAGTGTGACGACGGAAGCGGAGATCGGAGGGATGCGGCCCTGAGCCAAGGAATGCGCAGCCTCTAGAAGCTCGAAAAGTCGAGGGGCAGGCCCTTCTGCAGGAACCAGCCTTGCGGTGAGCCCGGTGAAGCGCCTGGTGTACCTCCGGTCTCTGGAATCGTAGGGACTAAATTCACATTGTTTTCATTGAGCCCTGCATTTGTGGTGATTGACAGCTACACCAGGAAACAAAAACGCAGTTGGGGCTGGTGCTCTGCATGCAGTGACGGATGTAACCCTCACCACTGCCCTGCCACGTGCCTTGTCACGCCCCGTTTCACACCCGAGGGGTCGCCGTCCAGAGAGGCTCCGTGACTTGCCAAGTTTTTCCACTTGCAAGTGGAGGGGAGCTGGAATCTGGGGTCTGGAGTCCAGGCCACCACCCTGCACTGTGGGTCTGAGGAGGGTCGTGTGTGCCCACATGTGTGTGCATGAGTGTGCACACACACCAAACTACTCACACAGGGATAGTAAGTGAATATTTACAAGCTCCAGACTCTCTATCCTTCTTCTATGGTCCTGGCAGTCCTTCCTCCAGATGATGTACTGAATCCTGTCCCAGCTCACTGTCTCCATGGTTACCAGCCTAGCCCAAGCTACCACCCAGGCCCCTGCCTGGTGTCCCTGGTGCATTCTGTGCCCCTGAGCCCACTCTCCTCCCAGCAGCCAGAGCGATCTTTGCAAAGTGCAGACCTGCTTACTCCTTCCTGATCGCCCTCTGGTAGCTTCTTCCGCAGTCCACGAGGCCACCGGGACCCCTGGGTCCCTGCCTGCTCCTTTGAGCCTGTCTCCAGCCACTCTCCCTGTCACCCACTGCCCTTTTAACAAGATAAGGCTTGTCCCCTTCTCAGGGCACCGGGATGTGTGGGTCCTCCTTTCCAGAATCTGATTCTTGCAGCTGTCTGAGTATTGAGCTACTGTTTTATCATCACGTCTCTGCTCAAACGTCCCCTCTCAGAGCAGCCCTCCCTGCACACCCTGGCAGACGCAGCCCCCAGCATGCCTCCGACTGTCCTCTGTCACATTGCCCTGTTTTGCTTCCTTCACAGTGTTCACCGCCCTGTGAACTGTTTACTGGTAGGTGGGTCTGCTGTGTCCCCTCTCCGCTTGGCTGCAGCCTGCCCGCAGGCAGGGACTCGGTCTCCTTCACTGCTGTGTCCCTGTGCCTAGTTTAATGTCTGGTACACGGTGAGTTCTCCAATGTTTACATAGTCATTGAGTGAATAAGTAACACAGGCTGTTCGGACTTGGAATTCAGGGCACACTCTGAGGAGCAGGGACCCTGTGTCCGTCCCTCATTCCAGGGAGGGAGCCCTGGGCCACCCGGGCAACCTCAGGAATTTTGGGATTGACTTTCTGAAGCATGAAGTGGAGAGACTTCTTTCTTAATTCCTGTGACAGGGGAGAGAGGTGAGGAGTCATGGTCCCTTCCAACTGGTGGACAAAGTTCTCTTACTTCACTAGGCCCCTTTTGTGGGGGCTGGGATGACATGTCAGGGAAAGGGGCCATGGCTTGGGAAGAGACGATCTATGAGCTGACCTAGTGTGGGCCCCAGGCAAGGGGCCCAGCAGGTAGAGTGTTTAGCTGGCCATTCTCTGTGCGTCCTGGGGCTGGCCTCGCTTCTCCGGGCTCTGGACCCCCAAGGGGCCGGGGGGTGGTGGACGGCCATCTGAGCATGGTTCTGCTCACCCTCCCTGAGTAATTCCCCAGGATCTCAAGGGCTTTTCTGTCCTGAGAATTTGCAGAGACCGCACAAGCTTAAATATTCTTGGGCTGGTCATTCATGTTGCCTGGGTCAGAGCGAGGCTGTCCGACCCAGGCTGTCGGAAGACTTACAGAGCAAGAAGTGCCTACAGGGAGATGTGGAAGTGGAAGAGGTCAAAGCAGAGCAGAATTAGAGTGAGTCCAAACACAAAAGTAAGGGTCAAGACAGAAAGCCTTGGGCCAGGGCGTCACTGTGCCGCTGTCACTGTTGTGTGTAAAGAGGCTTTGCTGCTGAGTTGTTAAGCAGCCAGCACCAAATGATCCCTAAGCAGATGGTTACACTGGACAGCAAGGCGCTCATCTGCTCTGGGAATCGGATCCTAGCGAAGATGACAGCCATGAATCTTCTGACATAAATCGAGAAGCTCGGGGAAGAACGGAATTTAGCTCCACGTGGTTTGGTGGGGGGAGTTGGATTGCGCCTGCTTTTATCTGGACGGCGGACATGGGCTGGAAATGGAAGTTTCTGGCAGCCTGGCTGAGCCAAGGAGAAATAAAAATCAGTTTAGAAAGACAGATCCACTCTGGTTGTTTTTCACGGCTTTCGTCAAGCTTTACAAAAGATGTGCACCAGATATGTCTCTGGCTAGAATGTCGTATCCAGAATTCCAGCCCTCTGGATCGGTGGCTGTCCGAAAAGGGACCCTTCCATGTCCTCAGAGATGCAGTTGACTAGCCCATGACATTTGAGACATCTGCCCAACCCATTCTGTAGCTGGACGGAGCACATTTCTGACCGGTGGTCCTCCTGGGAAGCATCCAAGTTCTTTCTTCCTTCTTTTTAATAAAGATTTTATTTATTTATTTTTCAAGAGAGGAGAAGGGTGGGAGAAAGAGGGGGAGAGAGACATTGATCAGTTGCCTCTTGTACGTGCCCTAAGGAGGAGACGGAATCTGTAACCCAGGCACATGCCCTGACCAGGAATTGAACTGGCAAACTTTTGCTTTGTGGGACGATGCCCAAGCGACTGAGCCACACCGGTCAGGGCGCACCCAGCTGCTTTAAGTGTTGAGTCATGACTGCAGGAACCTGCCTCGAGGCCAGCCCACTTCGTTCCAGCCAGCACTGCCGCTTAGAGAGTGCTGGGGAAGTGGTCAGGGTGGGGGAAGGGAAGCAAACGTATGCAAGAGGTTTGAAAGGAAGTTGTTTCATAATGTCCATCAATCAGTATCTTGCTGTTGTCTCAGCCGTGTCTGGCTGTTCCCTGAATACTTTGCAAAGGCAGATTTTGGTGCTGGAATGGCACCTGTCATGCACGAGAGAGTTCGGCCATGGTTCCTGTGGCCCAGGTGACGGTGGCATTTACCATTTGGCTGTATGGTTTCCAGGAAAGCCCATTTCTATCAGGGCCAATGCCAAGCTATTTAACCGCTCCGCTCTGATAGAGTGCCTCCGGATTTCCAGCCTGTCCAAAGTTGCTGGGCTTTCCCTCCTCTGGGTTTTGCATTATTAATATTTAAAGATTCTACTTCATAAAAATTGTAGGGTTTGGATGGTCTCCTCTTGAGAACGGTGTGTATGTTACTGGCTTCCAGAGGACAGCCTTGCTGAGAGTCAGTAGCGGAGACAAATGTGCTGGGCTGGTGACCTTCAAAATACACGGTTAGGATAAAAATGTTGGACTGAAGTGAGCCCAACGGCTACCTTTGCTTGACACCTTAAAAACAGAGCAGCTGCTTAGTCTTGGAAGGGCCAGCCTGCGGGAACCAGTTGATTTCCTATATCAATACTTTTTTAGATCAGGAGGCCAGCCTTTTATTTTACCAAATAAATGCATTCTCATCTAATGCAAATGGAATTGGTCAGTTCATTTGAAGAGTTGGTCAAAGCAGGGAATCAGAAGAGAGGTAATCTTTCTCTAATGCTTCCTTTGGCTCAAAATATCTAAATGTGCAGCAATTCGCTAGTCCCGTGCTGTAGACCGAAGCCGTGGCTGTGCCTCCGGGCTGGTGGGAAGAGGGGGCCGCTGCCGGTTCTTGGGAAACTGTGTCGTGGGGGGCTGGGGCTCCAGTTCCAGTTTCTCGAATGTGGAGCAAGACGCTCTGGACGCTTATGAAGCAATCTGGTTGCAAAACCCTTTTCCATTTTTACTCTGACGAGTTCACGGCTGTCTCGCTCATTCCTAATTTGACAGCATTGAAAAAATGATGTGCTGTAATCAAGCCTTTCCAAAGCATTCCATTTAGTTTTTGTAGCAATAACAGCTCTCTTTCTGTTTATATTCTTTTTCATTGGTCAACACCCTTCCTGTTTATACTTTCATTGATTAGTTTATGGACGCATTAATTAAATCACATAATTGTAATTAATATGCACGACAGGACTAAGCAAGTTTGGGCCCAAACACAGAGGAGTCCTGTCGAGCGTGCACCTGAACAGGTGAGAGCGGAAGTGAGCGGGCTGTCAGGAGAGGCATCGACCCGTGGCCACAGGGCTGAAGTCAGTACGTTTCACCAAGAGACTGAAGGGTTGATTGATCTAGTAAGTTGGTTAGGAGAGGGATTGATTAAGGAAGTTCCTACTAAACCATCTGTTACGACTATGCTTTCATAAAAGAAAGGACATCTGAGCGCCCCAAGTCAGAATAGTAGCCAGCGTCTCCCAAGGAAGGACAGTTGGCAACTTTATGCCAACAGGCATTCAGGTCGTGTGTGCCTCACGTCCTACACATTGATTGACAGTTTGTCAAGGGCGGGCGCTCCCGTGTGGACCAAGGGTCGGCAGCCACGGATCTTGTTTATACTGTTCTCTGAACGTAGATCCCTCCGCTCAGCCCAGCTGGTTTAGTGTCCAGCCTCCCCGAAAGGCCGCTAGTAATCATACGCATCCGGAGGCTGATGGAGGTTGTCCATCCCGAGGGCCCTGTGGCCCAACGCCCCTGGGGACCAAGGACACTCAGGTGCCCCCGCCCAGCACAAGCCCTTCCCCAGAGTGATCTCAGACTGATGTGGCCATTGTCCTGAGGCTGTGCCATTCCCATGTCAAGGAAGGGTGACCGCCTCACTAGTTTTGTTGAAGGAGGCTGTGAGGACAGGTTCAGAATGAAGGAAAGGGTGAGAGTCTGGTCCTGACAGTCAGAAGTAGAGAAGAGACATTCTGAACCCCTGTGTGGCAGAAAATCCCCTCTTAGCGGAGGGGTGTCCTCTCCTGCATTCATTGCGGGTCCCAGAAAGAAAATCCCACCCTGGGGGCTTCTGAAGCCTCCCCCAGCATTCCCCGTCACCTTCCTACCTTCTGTGCTGCAAACCCAGATGTCCCCAGCCCTATCATATATTAGCTTATTCATTTTCATTTTAAGTTACAAACTGTTCCATGCATATGATATGTTTATATAATGGGTTACGTAGGATAGTGAAACAAACCCCCGTGGCCGGCCACCCCGCTGAAGAAATGGAACACGGCGAACACCACTGATTAAGCTGCCTTTCTCTTCTTCCAAGGAGGAATATGCTGCATGAGGCAGCCCCAGGGGTGTGTGGCCGCCCTCAGCCCACTCTCCTCTCCGTCAAGCGAATCAGCAAAGCCACCCGATGAGCGTGTCTGCGTTGTGCGGCCCTCTGTACTAAACCGACACCTCTACGCAGCTCTTCTTATTTCAGTGTCTTTTCCCCCAGCCCCCTGCCTCCAAACGACAGCCAACTTTCAATTGTGTCTTCATGTTATTTAAGGATCTGGTAACTGGTTTGTCACTTGGAAAGCAGTGGGAGGAGCTGCAAAGTTCGGATGACGTGCTCATGTCAAAGTTCGCACAGCCTGTGCAAGAGGAATAACAAGCCACGAAAGCAGAAGGACCAAACCTGGAGACACGGTGCCCTTGCACTGAGACAGCCACCTTGCTGTCTGGCTCACAGCAAATGAAAGGAGAACCAGGAGAGAAAGTATTTTATCTTAAAAGACAACGAGACACAAGAACAGATGTGAGGGGAGGTGGAGGGAAAGTGGAGGCGGCTGTGCCCCAGAGCAGACCTGGGCTCAGTCACTCTGGCCGGCTGGCTGCCCTGTGGCCGTTGTCCTACAACTGGGTTTTGGTGCGGGCAAATCCCCAGGGGACACATGGCTGGGCTTCTCTGCCCCTAACACCCAATTAACAGGGACTCACTGCGCCAAGCCTGCTTTCCAGGGGGGTCTGAGCAGCTCTGGAGGCAGAGTCTTGAATCTGCCCAGTGAATCAATGTCCCCCAGTGTGGCACTGACTCCGTTCTGGCGTTGGTCCTGGGCTGAGATTGTCACCAGGGCTCTGCTAGCATTTCATGAGGCCTTTGTATAAAAATTATTAGGACAGCGTCAGGGACGTCTTAAACCAGTCATGAGGCCCTTCTAACTGTGGGGGCCCTGTGTGACGGACCGCCCAGTGTGCGCCCCCATGAAGCCAGCCTGGTTGGGCAGGCGTGCCCCTCGCTTCTCATCTGCCTTCATGTGGCCATGGTTGCTTTTGCCTTATGTCCACTGGAAAAATCCCAGCGTCTTTAGAAATTCACCCTGGTCCCAAAACGAGGCGGAAGAGCTTCCCCTAGTTCTAGCCTGGGCCTCACCTCTTATCCCCACGGCGACCTTCTTCCTGGGTGATTAAGGGTTGGGTCATCTGTTCCTCCACAGGGAAGTCTGCTCTCCCCCACAGGGTGAGGTCTGGCCCCAGGGCCCCAGGAAGCCAATTGTTTTATGGGGCGACATCAGTTCTTTGCCTAAGTTTGGTTATTAATAACCTAAGTCTGGTTATTCAGTCTCAAATAACACCAAGTGCGAGACACCACTGGCCCAGTTTAGGTGTGAGATGACAAGTTCAGTTCCTTTTCCATCACTTCTTTTTTTCTCTTTATTTTTATTGTCGACACTATTGCCGATGTCCCCATTTCCCCCGCTTCGCTCCCCTCCTCCCAGCCCCGGCTGCCCCTTCCTCTGGTCATCCATCCCCACACTGTTGTCTGTGTCTGTGGGTTATACATATGTGTTCTTTGGCCAGTCCCCTCGCCTTCTTTCACCCTTCTTTTTTAGTCACTTCTCACCGAAGACTTTAAAACACTGGGACCCATGTTCTGGCTGGTGTGGTTCAGTGGGCTGAGCGTCAGTCCACAAACTGAAGTGACGCTGGTTCAACGCCCAGTCAGGGCACATGCCTGGTTGAGAGCCAGGTCCCCAGTTGGGGATGTGCAAGAGGCAAGTGATTGATGTTTCTGTCTCTTTCTTCCTCCCTCCCTTCCCCTCTCAAATAAATAAACAAAATCTTAAAAAAAACCAAAAATATTGGGACCCAGTGTCCCCGGCCATGACTCTGGGGGCAGCTGCGGTGGCTGCGGGAGTACCTACAGCTAACAACACCCCCGTTCCCCTGGAAACCAAGTCCTTCAGCTCGTGGCCTTCGGGCTGGGCATGGGGCCTGGTTCAGTCCAATGAGCACTGGCTCTAGGACTTCAGCTGAAAGCAGGAGGGTGGGGATGTGACCCTGGAGCTGCTGGCAATGGTGGGAGCCCACAAGGAGCAGCCTCCCTGAGACTGAAACCGAGCCAGAGGGAGCGTGTTGGGAGACAGAGTAAGACATGCCGTTGTTCGAGCCCCCGGACCTAACAGCCGCATCCCCAGGCTTCTCAGTTTCACGAGCCAATGAACCCCCCTTTTTGCTTCTGATGGTTTAAGTTGGTTTTGTCATGGAAAGCCCTGGCTGCCAGGGTTCCCTTTACCAGCCGTGACCACACCTGTGCTGCTTACGCCCAGCGCCTTGGGAATTGATGAGACCACTCACGCACATGCGCTCTGCAGACTCTAAAGGGCTGTTTGAATGGAATGACCAAGGAGGTGCCATCGGCTGATGGCAGAACCCACAACAAAGCCCGGTGTTTCTGACACCTCCAAGCCCATCTCTCTCTCTCTCTTTTTTTTTTTTTTTTTTGGCTCATGAGCTGCTGCTTCCTCCTCTAAGAAAATCAGTGAACAGGGCCAGTAGTGGACAGAGCAGCTGGCAGCCAGGGCAGGGTGTGGGCAGGACAGAGGTTGAGCAGAGCAGGGGGTAGGCAGGCTGGGGCAAACAGGGAAGGTGGGGGAATGGACAGGTGGGGTCAGCGACTGCTCCAAACGGCCTTGTCACGTGTTTGTGGGGCTGTACTACCAGGTCTCCAGGCGCAGGGCCCAAGGGTGCTGCAGGGCACTGAGGCTGCAGAGCTCACCTGGCCCGTCACCTCGGTCTCTGCCAGGCCTCTCTTTGTGCACCAGCCGTCATCCCGAGAGGTCAGGGCCCTGGCGTTTTTGAGTTTGACCAGGTGTATTTTGGCTCAGATCTTTGCAGAGGCTCTGCCTCTCTGTATCTGACTGCCAAACTTGGGCCACGCATCTTTGCTCTGGGCACTTCTCAAACGTGTGCTGGGGAATCCCTTCCTTTCTTGAACATGGACTTGAGATCCCTGTGTGGGGATCCCAGAGACATTCTGGCCTTCAGAGGTGGGGCCCCTCCTGGACCTGTGGAGTCTGCAGCCCTTCCGACCAGTCCCTGAGTCAGGCCCCAGAGCTTGGCAGCTGGAGGAGAGAGCTGCCAGTATTTGACCAGGTCCCTGATCAAAGTGGGAAGTAGGCCCACCCCGTGAAATGAGAGGTCCCTGACCTTTAAGAAGTCCTCATGGGTGCCCAAGTCCATGTGTCACATGGGGCTGAAGTCACTGTGGCCTGAGTCATCTTTCTGTGCCTCCCACGGAAAGATGGGAGTGGAGAACCATCCCTGCTCCTCAGTGCTTGGACCTCTGGCACCTGCAGCAGTTTGCAGAATCGATTCTCCACCAGAAATGCCCGATTCCAGGGGGGCATGTGGGACGGGACAGCAGTGAGACATAAGGAAATGGCCCCAATCACCTCTTTCCTCTCTCACGGTTCCCTCCCCTGAAATCCAAACCACTAGGGACCTGACACTGGCGAGAGGGAGGACAGATGTGAGAAGACAACCCTGGGTGTGACTGAGGGAGGCTCCAGACAAGGAAGCACCCCTCCCCCTTTCCTCCCTCCTTGTCGCTGGTCAAGCGCAGAACATTCTCAAGCTCAAAGGCAAGTGGGAAATCCTGAAGGAGAGAAGGAGACTGAGGTCCAGAGCAAATAGAATGGTCACAGTTGAACCCAGCGGGGGAGGCAGAGGTCAGGGTGGCTCGCCCGAGGTGGGAGGGGCCCCGGGAGCTGTAGACTGAAGCTGCCAGTGCAGCCCGCCAACCCCATCCGCTCGATGTCATCGAACACGGGGATCCTCCAAGTCTCTCTCCCTTCGTCTTCTAGATTCTCACTTAGCGAACAATTCCCTGATCCTAACGTGACTTGGCATCCAGGGCAATGCACTGGTCTTGTGAGTGTGATTAACACAAGCCTGCCCGGAGAGGGGTCCACCCTTGAGTGAGTGAGCAGATCCAGGTCTCTGGTCCCACAGAGCTGGGGCCGCACCCGGGACTACAGATAGCCTGTGACCCCCTGGGTGAAGGCCTTTGTCCCCTCCTTGTTCTATCCTGCATCTCCAGCTTTCCGGGGTTTAAATCTGGGCCCCGGCTTTCATTAGCTGGGGGGCCTTAGGCAAGTGTCTTTATAGCTCTGTGTCTGAGTTTGCTCCTCTGTAGAATAAAGTTAAAACAGGGCTGCTGTAGGATCCAATCATGGAAAGTGCTCTGAATGCTGCCTGGCACGGAAGTGCCCCGTGGGAGCCTGCCATTATTGTTTGAATTCCCGCAGTACCTACATGCTGTGGCCTTGAACAAGTAGCTTTGCTTTTTGTTTTTCTTCTCCATCTGGCCTTTGTTTCCCATTTTATTTTATTTATTTATTTACTAAAAAGATTTTATTTATTTATCTTTAGAGGGGAAGGGAAGGAGAGAGGGAGAGAAACATCAATGTGTGGTTGCCTCTCATGCATCCCCTGCCAGGAACTGGCCTGCAACCCAGGCATGGGCCCTGACTGGGAATCGAACCACGATCTTTTGGTTTGCAGGCCTGTGCTCAATCCACTGAGCCACACCAGCCAGGGCTGTTTCCCATTTTATAATGTGGAATTAATAACAACATCTACTGGCCAAAGCACGGTGAGTATAAACTGCCATAGCACATATGAAAGTTTTTGTGAACTGTAAAATCCTTCACGAACGAGCCGTGTGTTTACTTCATCATTGATTTTTAGCAATTATTAGTCTCACTGGATCCCTCTAGGTTATAATGTGGAGATGATTTCGGTTCTCTCCGTTTGTACTCCAAAGGAATCTGAGGAGAGGACCCGGAGGAGGGGGAGGAACCTGGGTAAAGATGAGGCTTTCTCTGACTGATTTCACTTAGCATAGTACCATAAAAAGTATACTGTATGCCTGCAACTCACATCATATTGTGTCTGAACTCTACTTAAATTTAAAAAAAAAAAAGACAAAGGTTTTGGATTGCCTCCAGCCCTGGGTCAGGGGGAGCGACCGGAGGGACCCGAGGGGCGGGCGGTGGCTCTGCCTCATCTGGGCTGAGTCTGCACCGGAGGCCTCATTCCCTCCCCTCCCTGCATTAAAGGCTCTCCTGGTGGGGTTGGGAGGGGCTGAGAGAACAGGTGCTCCCAGGTCCCGGCTGGTCTGCGCTTCACTAAGGGGAGTTGCTGGAGAGTGGTGCACATGCAAAAGTCAAGTGGTGGGGGAGAGGGAGGAGGGGGAAGGTTTGCTTTACCTTTAAAGGGCCATAACAAAACATAAGAAGGGACAGAAAGCAAGACCAGTCATCAATGGCCCTGCCTACACCTTGTAAGCAGAGGAGTGTGCGTGTGTGAGTGTGCATGTATGTGTGCATGTCCACACGTGTGTTTGTGACAGCCAGGGGCAGAGGGATAGAAAGCAAGAGAAGATATGAGCTTAAACTCAACTTGCTTCAAGACACCTAAAAGCATACCAGTGGCATCTGTAGAAGCAGAAATTATTAAATAACATCCCCATGTTGCTGGGTAGAAGCTGCCCCTAGTGAACAGATTTTGGCATCAAAGGCCAGGGAAACAGGCGTCACTGGCCAGGGGGATTTGTGAGCTCCGCTCATTTCAACAATTACATTATTTTCCCTGGGAGGGTGGGCCAGGGCTGCTCAGGTGCTCCGCAAGGGAGCAGGGGGGCTAATGTCCATGTCACCTGCAGTCCCCAGGGACAGCTTCTCTTGCCTGAGAAGGAGCCGGTGGAAACAAGGAGCAGGCTGGGATAAATTTAGAGCCACTTCAAATGTCCATTCAACAATTCCCCAGCTGGGTGCCCAACCCTGGCTGTTCACGCCCAGTGAGGCTGGGTTTCCTGCCTTGACCACGAAAGATGGGAGAGCCCCTCCCTAGAACAGCTTCTAAGAGGAAACACGGGCACATCAACAGGAGTGAGTTGTGGATGGTTTCTCACGAGAGGGGACTCTAAACGAGAGGGAGCAGTGCTTGGGGAGGGACGCCTGCATGACTTGGAGAGGTCGGTATGAGTCACGGCCATTTACAGAGGATCAGCCAGCACGGCTCCCAGGCCAGCTGCCTGCTCCGGACCTGGGCGGGCCCCACCCGTCGGCCCTCAGCAGCGACATCACCCACATCTTGTTTATTTATCCAGACTCTCCAGCCAGAGGAAAACACGCTGACAGAGACACGCTACAGGGGGTGGGCCGGCTCACGCCTGTGCACTTTCTTGCTCGTTCCTGAGCCGAGGGTGGAAATCCGGCAAGAAGTGGAGCTACTGCTCTCACGTTGGTTAAATGTAATTTTTCTTTTTAAAGAAACAAACCACTTTATCGAGGTGCGATAGGCTCACTTTGAAAGTATAATCTCTTCACCTGCGGGGTTTGGATTTTCCTGTGGATTCAGATTTTTTGACCACAGATGTGTGTTTCGCTAACATCATGTAATTGAAAACAAAAAAGGTCCCCGAATAATAAAGAATGGTGGAGGGAGGCAGAATAGGGGGTATAGCCTTTTCTGGTTGATTTGTTTTTTCCGGTAGTTTTCTCTTAGGGAAGAAAATACTGTTGAATCCAGAGCCTTCTTTTGGCTCAGTGGGTGGGGGCCCATTGGGTGGGGGAGGCTGGCTGGCGTGTGTGGCTCTGTCTCTCCTAGATGCTGTGTTACCTCTTAATCAGAGGCCTCGAGAGCCGAAGGGTCTGGGCTCACGTTGAGGTCGGACCAACCACTTCTTCCTAGGTTATTTCATTGTACTTCTGGTACCTTCCTTAGGGCACTTCTGAGACTGCACAGCATTATAGCAATTTGTGTGGGGTCTCACAGGCTATGAGATTATTGAAGGTAGGAGCCATTTTTTTTTGTGTGTGTGTGTGTGCCCTGTACAGTGCCCAGCTGTACAGTTTGGTACTGGTGTATAGTTTCTTACACATTGGAAATGCTCGACACATGTTTGTTGAGGGACTTGCGGAGGCGCGTGGACTTGTGAGGGATGTAGAAGTCACAGATGTGCAGTGAAAGGAGGGAGTGAAGGACCAACGCAAGAGAGGAGGGAGAGGGTGGAGGTGACCTGCTCGCCTTCCCCGCTCACGGAGAGCAGAATCAGAGGGAAAGGACCTCCCTTGCCGGTCAGAGACCTTCGGTCCCGATTTCCTCAATAACTCCATTTTTTTCCAACAAGGACCAAGCTCCGGGTGAATGGAGGGAGAGTCCACATCTCTGAGTCCCCTGGGTGCTGGTCTTTCTGAGGTGCTGTGGAGGCAGCTGCTCTGGGGTCAGCGATTGCTCGCCCCTCTTGGAACAAGATTGGCATGTGGGTGGTAGGAGTAAGTTAGAGCTCTGGGACCGAAGTCCCTTCATCCGGATTCACTAGCATCTGGGCAAAAACTGCCCCCTCTCTGTGCTTCATGTCCCAGAGCTCCCAGTCAGGCCCTGGCACAGCTGGAACCCAACCCTTGGGTGGCTTCTGAGCCTCTGACTGACGTCACTGCTCTTGAGGGCTCTCAAGACCGGACTGGTGGCAGGAGAGGGTGGGGGCCTCTTGGAGGGAAAGCGCAGCAGGGCCATTGGCATGTCTTAAATTATCAAGTTGCATGAAATGTTCAGCTTTGCAAGCACAACAGCAGCTCTATTTAAAAAATTCCAAGCATGTGATGGATGAACTCAGTGTTTCCGGGAGGTTCCAGGCTGCCAGCCCACACTCCAGGAATAGTCAAAGGTCACCCAGACTCATTTGGGTCAGCTCCCAACTCTTGGGACTAACTACAGTGCCAGTGCCGTCCAAGGCTGATGGCACTCGGCATATGTTTTTCATGTGAGTGACTTTTGAGAGGTTTCACTGCATCCCACACCTCACCTCCCATATTTCCCAGAAAACGAAAATACTCAACTTGTGAAATTAGGGTTGGGACGTTCCCACAGAAGTCATGATTTTTGTATAGGTGGGTGTGTGAGCTCAATCCTATGGGCCATGCCTGTGAAATGTGCGTGTGCACAGACGTTTCTATTTACAGAGCTGCTGCCGCTCTTGCTCACAAAGCTTCATCATTGTAGGTGAGACTCAGTGCGACGCTGCTCCAGAGCCCGAGATGCGCGCCCTGGTAACCACCACCCGTTACTGAATGCTTGCACTATGCCAGAGAAACAAACACACAATGTTATATCACCTAACATCTTCCCTCAAAAACCAATAGGCCAGGTGTTGTTCTCCCTGTTTACAGAAAACTGAAGTCAGGCTCACAGGGGTTGCTCTACGTCATGTCACAGTCTGTCTGATTCCAAGCCTGTGGTCTCTTTCCACCATGCAGTGATGTCTCTCCTCTGGCAAGCTTCTAACATTGCCAGACAAGGACGCTGGCTGCTCTGTCAAACAGTAATGATGCTTCCTCCCCCATAATGGTAACCTCTGGGAAGGAGAAAGGGGAGAGTATGTGGGAGGGGCTATGCAGGGGGAGGGGGGTTCTGGGAAGCTGGAAAGCTTCTATTTATTCTGGTAGTGGCTGCACAGAGCTGCTCACTTGGTGATAATCCATCAGGGTGTGCATGTATGATTTGAGCTTTTCTTGTATTTGTTATACTTCAATAAAAAAGTTTATTTAAACATCCTCCTCCCAGTAACTAATGTTGGAGGGGAGCCTACATCCCATGGTCAATGTGTTCTAATGAATCAGCAGGAATTCCTTGGACTCTGCTGTACAGAAAACTTAAAAAGAAGACAAATACGGTGATACCCTACCCCTTTACAAGTTGATTTTTAAGCGGATCAAAATAGAAAGTCATGCACGATAATAAAATCATGCTAGGATGAGGCAATCAGCATTATATTGGAAAGGAAAAATTTCTACACACATATGTTGCTCTGCCGGGTGCCACAAAAGGCTTAAAGCCAGCGTCTGCTCTCAGGATGCTCGCAGCCAAGGTGAAAAGACTGAGCACATTTATTAGCAGTAAGTACATACTTGTCTTCGAATATAGTGGAACTTGTAGGGACGAGCTCTTTCCCAATTTGTTGATCAATAAACCCAAAGGAAGTCAAGGTTCTCACGGAATACATCCTTCACGTGTGAGTGGTTGAGGTGGGGAAGACCACACTCGATCGATAATTTGAAAACTTTGACCTCCAAACCTTAAATCTTTCAAAAGGAATATTTTTTATCTTTATACAATGGTTTAAACCTGGAGAGGTCCATATGTCTAGTACCAGGAAGCTTTTGTAATTGATTCATAATTATGTTCCATTGCTTGTTTACACTTTCTATTAAGCCCAGATATACAACCTCAAAAAAACACAGATTTGCTAATAATTTACTTCAAACTGTAATGGTTTAAAAACTTTCAGGCTGGGATAATCGTTATACATTTTCTCCTCTTCTATACCCCCTGGGTTCAGAGACGTGGAGGGGATAGTCCCATGGACTATTCAAATCTCCGCACCTGCTTCCTCCAATAGCCAATTTTCCTCCTTTATTTGTGCCAGAAATCGCCAACAGGACACAGGGCTGTGCATCTGAAGCTGCAATGTGCATGTTTAATTTCCTAAGGATCTTGCTACATTGCAGCTTCAGATGCAGTAGATCAGGGTGCGGACGGAGATTTCACACTTCTAACAAGCGCTCAGGTGCTGCTAACACTGCTGCTCCAGGGCCCACACGTGTGTAGAGAAAATGCTATCGGACGTGAAGTCATAGCTCCTGGCTTTAGGGCCAACTCTGCCATCTTCTACCTTGTTTTCTTGGACAAGTCACTTAGCCTCTCTGGACTTCAGTTTCCTCAAGTATAAACTGTGTACTAAGGGAAGAGGGACCATCGTATTATTTCAAAGCTTGGATTCATGGAACTTTCAGAAGGGTATTTTGATTTAAAAACCTCCAAGTGGAGGACAATGCGCAGTCTCTCAGGAGACCAACAAATAAACTGATATTAGCTAAGTCGAAAATATAAAGGCTGAATAAGGAGGGCAGAGAAAAAGATGAGGAGCCACAGAGACTTCTAATAGCAAATACAAGGTCCTGACGCTTTCAAAGTAATGGATTTCAGACTGAAAAGTATTGCCTAGAGCGAGGCTGCCACTTTCCCCGACAATCACTCCAAGCTGAGACCTGCATTACTGAGGATTGAGTTGCATAAGGAACTTGAATGAGGGAAGCGATGGTGATTCAGAGCTTTGAAATAAGCAAACACTCTGAGGAGGCTATGGGCCAGTCAGGGCTGCAGGGCAGGTTTTTTTTTTTTTTTGAGTCACGAGGGAGTCTGCTTTGAAAACAACAATAGTTTTCCTGCTGTAGACCATTGTTTCTGTGTCTAATTTTAGCCAGCTTGGCCAGGAACTCAGGTCTCTGACCACAACTATCAGGTCTAATGGGGTTGGAGCTTGGGTGGGAGGACAAACAATCTCCCCCCGAGATTCACGTAGGAGTTCAAACGGATGAGAGGCAAGAGGGAGTGAATGAGACACCGGTGATTTAAATGAATGAACGAAGCTCCTGACGACCTGAACCTCTGGCGGCGGCCCCTCCCCCAGTGTTCACGCATCTCTGTTTTGAGCAATAAACAGAATCAAACAGAAAGGGATACCCAGCCTCACAGACAGTGTCTAGTTTCTTTTTAAGTAACAAAACCAAGTTAGGGGAACAGAGAGGACTCTTCCGGAGGGCGCCCTCTACCAACGTTGGGCCGGGGGACTGGAGGGGAGTCCTACCTTATGCAGGACGTGCTCGTTGAAGTCAGGGCCCGCTCCCCCCTGGTAGGAGTCGAATCTCTGCAGGTCCATGCTCGGCTTGGAGCTCGCTGCTGCCCGCTCTCCCTGCGTTCTGCGTCAGACCTCCCAGGAGCTCGATCGGGGCTCCGCTGGGTGCGGCAGGCTGGGTCTAAGCCCCGCGGGCCGGGCCGCATCCGGGTTCAGCACTGGACAGCTCCCGCGGCGGCCGCGGCGCGGTACCCGGGGCGCAGGGCCGCGCCCGCGCGTTTCAGCACCAGGAACAGCGGTGCCGCCCTGTGAGCCCGGGACCGGAGTTCTGGGAGACCCCGTCTGCTCTCAGTCCCCTGTCTCGTGACTCCAGGACGCTGGGAAGGACGTGAGCTTTCAGTCTAGCCAGTGGTTTTTGCGTGTCTCATTCAGTTATCTGTCTCCGGAGGCTCAGCGACGCGGCTGCGTTCTCGGGGCATTGCGGTCCGGGAGCTCACGGTTCCTGATTCTCAGGGAACCGGCGTCCCGCCCGTCACACCACGCAGCTCCGCTCTCCTCCTGCGTTTGCAGAGGCGAGGTCCGGCGGCGTTGGCACCGCTTCCCTTTTCTCCCTGGACGGTTCCCTCAGTGTGTAGGAGACAAACAGCTGTTTTAAGCCTGTGATTGATAGATGATGGGTTTTAGGGGGTCCCTGGGACTGAAATATTTTGCAAAATTCTGCTTAACTGCATTTTCCTGGGGAGAGTGCCCAGAGCTTAAATTATACTCTCTAGGATACACGTGACCCCCAAGAGTTAAGAACAACGGTCTTGGAAGAGGCAGAATGGTGCTGGTTAAGAGTAGGGCCCCCAGGGTTGAAACCTTGACTTTGAAAATTATTAGCTTTGTAATAACCGTGGGTAAGTTACCTAACCTCCCCCACGTGCCCACGACATGAGCTAATAATAGTACCTACCTCATGGTGTTGTACTGAGGACTTAATGAGTATTAAAAGCTTAGATCAGTACTGGACATGGGTCGGGAACTCAGAACATGTCAGCTGTTGTGCTCTCTGGGCAACGGGTGGGGGAGCTCTGGCTACATCCGCTCGACACCAGGAGAGTTGGGCTGCGGGGACCACTGCCTTGCCGAGTTGCTTTACACCCTGGCTAGGGAAGCATGGAGCTGGTCGTCATGGGAATCGGGGGGCTGAGACTGCGGCCTCGGAGGTCATCCTCGTATGACGACCCTGGCATTCAGCAGACGCAAGTCCTATCACCTCCGACCATTGGAACCAATATCAATAGGGAGAGCAAAGGCCAGGCCTAGGGTTTAAAGGGTGCATTTCCCTCCTGGGGTTCGTTTTCTTGTTGTTGCTGAAATTGATGTTCTCTGAAAGTCCTTACTCATCTGTAAAATAAGAGGGGTGATGTATGCCCACCTCACTGGGCTTTTTTTGAAGAATAAATGAGACAATTATGTGAGAATATGTTTCTTTTAAACATAGAAGGTTTTATTACTCCTAGAATCCCTACACTATAAATGCTCAATACATATTGATTCAGGGGTGTCAAACTCATCTTCACTGGGGGCCACATCAGCCTCTGGGTTGCCTTCAAAGGGCCGAATGCAATTTCAACTCCTTAACAGTTACAGAGTAGTTACATTTACACAGTCCTAAAATTCTTTCAGCCCTTCGAAGGCAACCACAAGGCTGAAGATGAGTCCGACACCCCTGGATTAAACGAACAAAGCCAGAAAGGCAGTGTGTTTGTGTGGTTGTGTGCATGACACTTCACTAGGCCTACAAATGGGGTTCTTAACCTGGGCTGAATAGACGGACTTCAGTTTGGGGGAGCCATGGCACATTGAAAACGGCATCAAAGGTTTGCTTATGCGCATTTCTCTGGGGGAGAAGTCCCATAATTTTGTTATGTCTTCAAAGCTGCCTATTCAAAAAAAGTTAAGGACCAACAGCTTAGGAGACACTCATTATAACTTTCTCGCCTGAGCTTTCTCTTCCTTCCTGACTGCTGTAGATAAGAGGGGTTCCAGAGGCCAGGGGGGGCTCTGCCTTGAACCTCACATTCCCGGGAAGGGCCCCACCTTCTCAGGGTCCATTTCCGAGATCTGAAGATTCAGAAACACGATCTCATCTGTTTTCCTGAGGGTTACAGAGCATACATCGCAGAAGATCTGGACTAGGCTGGGGCTGATCAAATGCAAAACCTTGGTGTAGCGGGATGATGCGCTAACCCACTCCGCCACCTGGCCAGCGCTGTGTTTGATGATCTTAACAGTTTCGAGGAGGGTTGGTCAGGTATTTTGTAAAATGTCCTGTAATGTGCATTAGTCTGAAGTTTTTCTTATGGTTGGGCAGGAGTTACGCGTGTTTTGAGGAGAAGACGATGGGGGTAAAATGTCATTCCCGACACATCATATAAAGAGGACCTGTTATCAGCATGGCTTCGCTGATGAAGTTTACCTGGGCCACCTGACTGAGTTGTGCTTGCTGGGTTTATCTAGTGACACTTATTCCTTCTTTGATGTTTTTCTACTGTTTTGGGCATTTTGGGGGAGCACTTCTTCCTTTCTGGAACTAGGATTCCAGGGCCTCAGCTCCGGGTCAGGTTGTAGATCCCTGCCCAGCCATGGAGCCGGTCCTTTCTCCAGGGAGTCCTGGTGCCTGTCACGGCAGGTCTGGGGAAACAAGAGCTGGGTGCCTGGCATGGTCATCATGACCGGGGTTTTGTCAGGTGAACTTTTACTTTTAAAGCTGCTCAGCTGACAGATCATATAAAAATGTAATCATAAATCAACACTTTGTACCATAATCTTCCATAATTTTATAGGTTTATTCTAAAAGTTGGCCCCCAGTATTTAAACTGCTATAATTATCAAACACAGTTTTCTTGCAGAACCAAATAGCACATTATGATTAAGTTTGCATTTCATTTTCAAAGGCTTAAAATACGAAGCTAAAAATAATTTAAACATCATTGGGGAAGTAGTGTATTATTTTAACCTGTACTTTGCATTTTATATATTTGTTGTTTTCTCTGGAGTTTCTAGTTGCCTTCCTTTTGGCTCATTGGGAAAAGAGATGCCCACATTCTTCACTGCATCCCTCATAACTTCCAACTTTTAACTTTTCTTTTTCCTTCGTTCCTTTCTCGAATCTCAATGACTCCCTGTTCTAATATGAACTGGTTTCTTTGTGTTAGATGATGATTGATATTTCTCTCCACTGAGTTTCTAATTGCTTTTAAAAATTGAATTCTGGGCCTTCATTGGCTACTCGAGACTCGTTTTCCAAGTTCTCTTCCGGACTGGCTCAGAGACCACTGTGCCATTGGACTTGACTTTCAGGCTCCGACCTGACCGACTCTTTCCTGGGCTTCTGCATAGCTGTAACCCTGCCGTTTTCCTTCAGTTTTGCTTCTACGTGGGTTCGGTATTTCCCATGGCTTGTACCTTCCTCTTTTTTTCAGTTACTCCCTCATGAACTTGGTTTATTTTTTCTTGACTTCCTTCTCATGACTCAGTATTTGAGGAAGTTACCTGAGAATGTACTCAAATAACTTCCTGAGAAAGGGGGCAGGGGAGGTGAACTCTCTGGGTGTTTGCGTACATGAGGACGCATGTGTTCTACTCTCGCCCAGGCTCAGCTGGATTGGGGATTCCAGGTTGAAGACGACTTCCCCCCAGTGTGAAGGCACCGCTGAAGTGACTTCCAGCCCAGACAGGACTTAGTGCTGCTGCCCGAAGTGCTGCTCACAGCAAGTCTTAGCTCGACTAAGCCCTCGGCCTGGGGAATGGCCTGTTTCATTGTCCGCTTTTCTTGGGCAGTTTTAGGGTTTCATCTCGATCCATGGCTTTCTGAAACTTCGCCTTAATTTATTTGATTGTACATATTTCTGACACCTATTGTGCCGGGTACTCAGGAGAACTTCTTGGTGTAAAGATGCACGTCTCCTTCTCTCTCTGGAAAATTCTCTTAACTTTTTTTTCTCCCTTTAATTATTATGATTATTTTCTGAAGTTCCTAGGTAGTGAGATGTTGTATCTCTTGGATGGTTTCTTTTGCTATTTTTTAAAATAAAGTCTCACATTTTATATCTTTTTTCTTCTTGTTAGATAAACTAGGATATTTTCTCAACCTCACCCTTGACTCCTTACAATGCACATAAAAATTTTAGCAGCTTTCCTTTTAATTTTCAAGAATTTTTTTGTCCTCAATTAGAAATTTATTATTATTATTATTAATTTTGTTTTAATTGTTGTTCAAGTACAGTTTTCTGTCTTTTACTCCCATCCCAGCAATTAGAAATTTTTAATTGTGGTGAAATACATATAACATAAAATTTACCATCTTAATTTTTAAATGTGCGGTTTGGTAGTATAGTGCTATGCACATTTGCATGTCACCGTTAATCAATGACTCTCTATTCCCCCCCATCCAACCCCTGGAAACCCCATTCCACTTCCTGTTTCTGTGAATTTGACTGTTGTAGGTAACTCACATACATGGAATCACATATTATTTGTCTTCTTGCGACTGGTTTATTTCACTTGGCCTAATGTCCTCAAGCTTCATCCATATTGTACTATGTGTCAGAATTTCTTTCCTTTTAAAGGCTGAATAATAATTCATTGCATGGCCCTGGCTGGTGTGGCTCAGTGGATTGAGCACGGACTGCAAACCAAAGGGCTGTTGGTTCGATTCCCATCCAGGGCACGTGCCTGGGTTTCCGGCCAGGTCCCCAGTGGGAAGCACATGAACGGGAACCACACACTGATGTTTCTCTCCCTCTCTTTCTCCCTCGCTTCCCCTCTCTCTAAAAACAAATAAATAAAATCTTAAATGCTTGGGTTGTTTTGCCTTTTGTCTTTTATGAACAGTGCTTCCATGAACATGGCCAGTACACAAACACCTCTTAGAGGTCTCGCTTCTTGGGTATATGCATGGAAGTAAAATTGCCAAATCATGTGGTCATTCTATTTTTAATTTTTGAGGAACTACCATGCCCAATTTCTTTTTATACCTTTGTTTTATGGATGTGCAGTTGACCCTTGAACAACATGTGTTTGAACTGTGCGGGGCCATTTACATGTGGATTTGAAAAAATAATGTACAGCCGGCCCTTTGGACCCCTGGGTTTCACGTCTGCGGTGGATTCAACCGGTCATGGATGGAAACAGTATTTCCCCGTTGGGAGTCCGAGGGTGGGGAGGGCCAGCTGTACACGCTGACCTGCACTTTACGTAAGGACCTCGCGCATTTGTGAATTTTGGTATCGGTGAGGGGGCCCTTGAACGAATCCCCTGCAGACGCCAAGGGAAGATTGTAGTTACATTTTGGGGGGAGTCAAAAATGACATGCAGATTTTCATCTGCGTCGGGATGGGCGCCCTTAACCTTCAGGGTCGACTGTACCATCTTTTCAGGTGACCCTGAGGGTTCCAACATGTCTTTCCTGGTCCTTAAATCCTTTCTGTTTTGTTTAGGGTCAGTTTTGCTATTTATTTTGGTTTCTCTTTCATGTTGCAGATTTTAATTGCCTCGGGGTTCTTCTTTGCCTTCGTGTTCATGAGTGAGGCCTTAGAAAGGCTGGCTGAGACCTCTGTACGCGGCAGGGTTGGAGGAGGTGAAACTTTTGGGTGACTGGCCAGGGTTAGGTTGCTGGTGATCTGAGGAAACGAGAGCTGGAGTTTATTCTGGGAGTGTCAACACTATGCAATTGTCCTCGGCGGCCCTAGGCCCCTCTTTCAACAATTCACGTTTACTGAGCATATGCCATTGAATATGTGCCTGTGCTGGATGGTTTACACATCATCTCATTAATCTGACCCATAATTCTATGACATAGTGATTGCTGTATCCATTTTACAGAAGTGGAAACAGGCTTCCAGAGTTTAAAAACATGTACACAGCTTTTTTACATACCCTTTAGAAGGCTGTTGTATTTTTAGCACGAATCTCCATTCAGAGGCATAAGCTCCTCTGCAGCACAGGGCTGGCGGGCCATGGGCCCAGGCCAGGAAGGTGGGTGCTGAGAGCAGCACCCCCAGGCAGAGTGGTCCCCATCAGTGAGGTCAGGCCGGGTGCTGGGAGCTCTGGAGCCTCAATGCTCATTTAGGGAGGCGCTTCCTGACCCTTCGGGATTTTATCCTGGTTTCCATGGGGCAGTTGCCCATCCGATGGGTCATGAGCAAGATGCAGAGGAAGGAGCCAGGGGAAAGAAGGAACACCTGAGTGTGGGATGGGCTAGGAAGGAGCCAAGGATCATCTGCCACTCTTACCACGTTCACCCAATGTTTCACTCTGGACCTGGGGCTGAGAGGCCAGAATCCCAGCCTTTGCCTCTAACTTACTGGGCAAGACATGTCACTTCTCTTCTGAATCTCAGTTTCCCCATTTTTCAAATTAGATTTGGGTTGGGATGAGGAGGATATTTATAACACACTTTACATTTGTAACACCTGTGGAGTTCAGGCTCGTTATTGTTTTTACTCCTCATAACATTCAAGGAGACACATTCAATAGATGGTTAAGATGCACAAGAGTTAGAACCGGCACTGAGGCCTCTGTCCACTCCCAGGTCCTTCCAGTAGTAAAGCTCCGTGATTCTCCTACCTCTGTGTAACAGAGTGCTCTCAAACACCTACTGTGTGCAGGGAGCTGGGTTGCAAAGGAGCTCCTACATGGTACAGTGTTGTTTGCCTGTGTGTCCTACCTCCCCACTAGATTGTTAAGTCCTTGAGAGCAATACAAGTATCAGCTTCTTTATGGCCTTGCTCAAAACACCCAGAATTGTGTCTATCCTCTGGATGAATAATAATTAAACAAAGACACAATGACACAGCACAGGAAATGAGCACTCTTGCTATGTGTTGAGATCCACCCAGGGCGCTGAACTTGGCTTGGGTTGCAGAGAAGGCTTCTCGGGCATTTTTGTTTATCGTAAAAACAGTGGCTTTTGTTTTCTCTCTTGTTGCCAGAGATGCTTTCAGCCTCGTGAGATGTGGTCATCAATCAGCATTTACTCTCCAGATACTGCCCTGTGCCAGACATAACAGGACGATGCACTTTATCAGCCTCTTAATTTGGTTTACGTTCCAGGTAGAAGCCAGACAAGGAAGATTTCCCCCCTCCATCAATTTCCACTTCTGCTCCTCTTTGGAAAAACAACACTCAATTCAAAAAAGAAACATATTTGGGGATCATGTTCTTGGAGGTGGAAGGATCCTGAGAAATGAGCTGGTCCTAGGACAATGGTCATGGTGAAAAAAAGATGACAATTTGTACAACAGGATGTCAATTCCAGAAAAATAACACGCATTGTGAATACAGAGGGAAATGTTGTCACCAGATTGTTCACACTCAGGTTCTGAGGTCATGGTGTTTTTTCTTTTCTCAATCTTCTAGATCTTGCAAAACTTCTGCAGCAATTATGTTATATTTAAACCAGGAGACAAAATGTAGGAAAAAAACTAAAGACATCCTCTTAAGCTGGGTGGGGGGCATGCATTTTAATACTCTTTATCATTTACTTATAGGCTGTAAATTTTTTTTTGTATAAAATATGTAACTTTTTTTTTCAGATACAGACCCTCTTGTTTAAATGCAATTTCACCTGGAAACTGCCTTAGCCGAAGCAGGGGTTCCCTGGAGGCTCGCCTGACATACGCTCTATGCGAGAGACTGTCCTGTGTGCACTTGAGAAAAATGCATGTTCTGCTGTTGCTGGATAGAATGTTCTATTGCTCTAACACATGGTTCAAGTCCAATGTTTACAGGTTGATTTTCTGTCTGGGTAATCTATCCATGGCTAAAAGTGCGGTACTGTAGTTCTCTACTCTTACTGTATTGTCTGTTTCTTCCTTTATAGCTCATAATATTTGCTTCCTACGTTTAGGCGCTCCATTGTAGGCTCATATATACGTTTATGATTGTTGTAGCTTCTTGTTGAATTGACCCTTTATCATTATATAATGTCCTCTTGTGTCTTGTTACTATTTTTGGCATAAACTCTGTTTTGTCTGATATACATAAGTATAGCTACCCCTGATTTCTTTTGATTTCCTCTTGCATGGAATATCTTTTTCTCTTCCTTCACTATGTGCATCCCTAAAACTGAAATAAATCTCTTGTAGGCAGCATATAGTTGGGTCTTGTATTTTTTATCCAGCCCAACAGCTGGTTCCTTACAGAGTAATTATTGATATGTAAGGACTCGCTGATGCCATTTAATTCATTGCTTTCTGGCTGTTTTCTGTTTTTCACATTTCCTTCCCTTTCTGCTTATCTCTGTGAGGTAGGGATTTTCTGTGGTGGTGGGCTCCTACTCCCCTCTCTTTCTCTTTTGGGGACCTGTTACAGTTTTTCACTTTGTGGTCACCATGGGACTTTCATAAAACATCTTGTAGATAAGACAGTCCCTTTTAAGCTGATAGCAACTTACCTCTGATCACATATGAAAGCTTTGCCCTTTCACTTCATCCTTTTTAGGTACTTGATGTCACATTTTACCATTTTTATTTTGTGTATTTGTTAAAAATATAGTCGTTATAGGGATTTCAATACTCTTTTCCTTTAACATTTATACTATCATAGTTAAGTGGTTAGCACACCATCATATTACAGAATTAGAGTTTTCTAAATCTAACGATATATTTACCTTTACCAGCATATTTCCTATTTTGTATGTGTTCATGCTGTTAATTAGCATATTTTTATTTCAGCTTGAAGCACTCGCTTCAGCATTTCTTGTGAGTGGATGCAGTGGTGCTGAGCTGCCTCGGCTTTTCTTGTCTGACACTATCTTCAATTCTCTCTCATTTCCGAAGAGTAACTTTGCCAGGCAGAGTGTTCTTGGCTAGCACTTTCCCTTTAAGCATGCTAAATACACCATTCTGCTTTCTCCTGGCCTGCAGGGTTTCTGCTGAAGAATGCACTGATAGCTCAGTGAGGGTTCCTTTGTCCCTTACGATCTTTTTTCCTTCTCACTGCTTTTAGGGTTCTCTCTTTGTCTGGGAATTTTGACAGTTTTATTACAATTTGTCTTGGAGACGGTCGTTTCATGTTAAGATAATGGTGACCTGTTAGCTCCTTGAACTTGAATGCCCAAGTCTCTCCCCAGGTTTAGGAAGTTCTCAGCTACTATTTCTTTAAATGAACTTTTGCCCCCTTCTCCTCTCTTCTCCTTCCACCACTCCAGTTATTCTGATGTTTTTACCTCTGATGGTGGCCTACAGATCACGCTGGCTTTCTTTACTTCTTTATTTTCTTTTCTCTTTGCTCTCCTCTGACTGGATTATTTCAAAGCTCCTATCCTCTAGCTCACCAATTCTATCTTCTGTTCCATCTATTCTGTTGCTGATACTCTCTATTGCTTTTTTTTTTTTTTTTTTCATTTTATTCACTGAATTCTTCTGCTCCAGAATTTCTGGCTGGTTCCTTTTTATGATTTCCATGTCCTTATTAAATTTCTCATGTTATTCATGTTTAGTTTACCTGATTTTGTTCAATTGTCTTTCTACGGTTTTATTTTGAGTTCTCAAAACATCTATTTTGAATTCTTTATCAGTAGATTGCCAAGCTTTGTGTCTTTGAGTTTGGTTACCAGAAGATTGTCGTTATTATCGTTTTGCGTGTGTGATGTCATGGTTCTGATTCTTCATGTTCCTTGGAATTTTGCATTCTGCCTTTGCATTTGAAGTAGCAGTCACCTTCTGTGGTATTTACTAATTGGCTTCAGGTAGGAGATATTTTCCATTGGTTCTGCTTATATCTGGGACTTTCTCCAACCTTGTATGAATACATGCCCTGCATGCTTCTTGCTCCCCCTCCTGGCAGAATTCTTTCTTTTCTTTTTTAAAATTCCTCTTTATTGTGAAATACATCATTCATCTAGAAAATTGCATAAAACACATACAGTTTAAAAAAATAATTATAACATGAATGTCTATGTAACTACAACCAAGGTCAAGAAAAAGAACATTGCTGGAACCCCAAAAGCTTTCTTTTTTTGTTTTTTTTTACATCCTCAAAAATATTTTATTTTTAAGCATATTTTATTGATTATGCTATTACAATTTTCCCAATTTTCCCCTTTATCTCCCCTCCACCCTGCACCCCCAACCCAGTTTTTCCCCATTAGTTCACGTCCATGGGTTGTACATATAAGGTCTTTGACTTCTCTGTTTCCTGTACCATTCTTAACCTCTCCCTGTCTATTTCATGCTTACCTATTCTGCTTCTTATTCCCTGTACTACCCCCCATTCTCCCCTTCCCTTCCCCACTGAAAACCCTCCATGTGATGTCCATTCTCTGATTCTGTTCCTGTTCTAGTTGTTTGCTGAATTTTTGTTTTTGTTTTTTAGGTTCAGTTGTTGATAGTTGTGAGTTTGTTGTCATTTTGCTGTTCATAGTTTTTGATCTTCTATTTCTTAGATAAGTGGCAGAATTCTTTTTTTTTTTTTTTAATTCTTAAACTTGTTCATCTTCTCTCTACCTTACATCTCACCAGGCTGGCTGTTGGAAACCTCTTCTGCTTTCCAGAAGGTGGCGCTACAGCTCAAGTTTATGGTTTTCCTGCCTACAGAGCTGGGCCTGAGCACACTCCTGCCCTGACTACCAGCCTGTGATCTAGCCACCACACTCAGCATGCGCACAAGGATTTGTCTGTGGAGTTGACAGGGGTGTGGGATCAATACTTGGGCCGTTTAGGGTGTCCACTGTCCAGATCCTTGGGTGAGGTTTTTCCCACCAGCTCATGGGTGAGTTTCCTGCTGGAGTCCCGAATGCAGTCCCTTTAGTGCCCTCCGATGTTCCTATCAGCCCCTTCCCCGCCTCAACGTTCTGGTTGCTGCAGAAGGAGAACTGGCCTCCAGTAGCGTCCCACACAGCTGGGGCAGCAGGGCACCACTCAGCACTCTGCCTGTGCTCCCCAGGAGAGGTTGCCACCAGCTAGTTCAGCCCTACTGTGTGCTGCCTTGGGGGAGGGGTGGCGCAGGCTAAGGTCCTTTACCCTCTCCCGTGCGCCTAAACTCACACGTATATACGTCCAGCGGAGGACGGGAGTCTCTTCTGGACTCGCACACAGGCTCTCTCATCTGAGGGAGTCTGCCCAAGTGAGCACTCTGAGGATTTCTCCAACTGCTGCCACCGCAGAGGAGGGCTGGGCCGGGCCATCAGCACCTGCTAGTCACGCGGTCCATACAGAGGTCTGCCCGCCTGTTACCCAGGGCACAGGTGGGCGAGACTCCCCTGTCGCTTGGCACGTGGTGCTGAATCCCACAACTCCCGCAGAGGCGCCATCGCTCACGGGTGGGTGCCGAGGGTTAGCGGCTGACGGGGGAGCAAAAGCAAGGGTATCGGTGCCACCTTGATGCTCTGGCTCATTTCTCTTTAGCACCGAATAAGATTCCTTTGAGTCACGTGCCCGGGTTATTTGTCCATTCACCTTTTCTTTTAAAGAGAGTTACTCCTTTATTGACTTTGTATTTACTGCTCATTCTAACAGATGGTGTGAGAGGATTGTGTTTTGCCAACAGGGCAGCAGTTTTTAAAAAATATATATCTATCTTGATTCCAGAGAGAAAGAGAGACAGGGAAAAAGAGAGAAAGAGAGAGAGAGAAACACCAATCTGAGAGAGAAACATTGGTTGCCTCCTGCTCCAACCAGGGACTGAACCCACAACCTAGGTATGTGCACAGGACGATGCTCCAACCAATTGAGCCACACCGGCCAGGCTAGCCACTCACCTTTTGCAGACATCTTTGCCTCCAGGTTTTGGCAATTACAAATAAAGCTGCTACAGACATCCACATTCAAGGCTCTCTTTTCACACTCCGAGGAGATGCTGCCACCAGGTCCCCAGGCTGTGGCCCACGGATCGCCTCTCGGGCCACAACATTGCCGGGGGTCCCAGCGATCAGCACACCACTGCTTCCTGGCACTTGCTTGCCAACGCTTGCCGTTTTCCTTCTCAGTTTCTCCCTTCAAGAAGAAAGGCAGGAGAATAAACAACGACTGAGGTTGTGAGTGGAGGCCACAATGGTGAGAGAGAGACAGGGAGGCAGGGGTAGAGAACCCAGTCTTGGCACCCTGCAGAGAGGCTCGGGTGGCTGGGCTGCTGGAGCGGGGACGCGAGCTCCGCGGGCAGGGCTGTGAACCTGCCTGCGGCCGCCTGCCTTCTCTCCCTCCCAGGTGCCTGGGGCAGGAGTGCTGATGAAGAAGAGAGTAACAATGCTAAGAGCAGAAGGCATATTGAAATAGCAACGACTTTCTGGTTATTTCTGCAGCCGTTCGTATGTGCTTAGTACAGGAGATGCTAAACATCATCTGCACTGTTCCGGAGATTGTCCGTGCCAACCACCCTCACCTGCATAGTGCATTTTAAAAAGTTTCATTTTGAAGGAATTTTAATTAATATGGCATTTTCTTAGTTTGCAATGAACTTTCAATTCATGAGCTCATTTAACTCTCACACCAACTCTGTGGAGGGAAAGCAAGGTAGATACTTTTGACCCCATTCTACAGATGAGAAAACCGAGGCTCCAAGGTTATTTGACCTGCCCGAGGCCGTAACGCAAGTGAATGGCAGAGAGAGCCAAGACTAGAATTTGAGGGTTTTGACTTCTATTTGCTTGAGGTCTGGGGCAACTGAGGGTTAGGGTTAGGGACCAGTGGAGGGAGTGGGGTGGTAAGGACCTCATCTGGGGCTGGGGCTGTGCATGGAGAAGGTGCTCAGGTGGTGGTGGCAGGCTGTGGATGAGCATGGGCAAGAGTCCCTCATTTTCAGTCTGGACTTGGTGAGTGGTCTCAGTTCGGTCACCTTCAGGGTAGAGGTGGAACTCGGCTTTGATAGTTGTGAACTCAGGTTTGACTCTCATTTCATGAAGTATTTGCTCACCTAAATCCCAGAGGGATTTTGAGAAAAGGAATGAGATTTACCATCTCACCCAGAGGGTTTTGCTGTTGGCAGCGATGGGAGTATTTTACCACATCCACCTCCCCCTGGAGACTGGTTTTTAGCCAGACTTCTAATTTATTGATTTGCAGTGGGAAATATTTCTGATGTGATAACTGGTTATTTCCACCTACCAGGTGGGAAGGCCAAATGACCGGTCTGAACACTGCCTGGTGGAATCAGAATTAGTCACCAGGCACGGGCACTGCCGAAGGCTGCCTACGTCCTGCTGAGATCATCGGCTGTGTTTTTCTCGTGTGTTTTGCCTGTGTACGCGTGGATTCTGGAGCCTGGGGGCCAGCATCTGAATCTCAACCCATCAGTCGTCTAACTCAGGCCGACACTAACCCTGCCTTCCTGCTTCCGTAACTGGGGCTGGAGCTGCTCCTGGTGAGAGGCCCTGGAGGGCGCTCGGCCACAGACACTCAGGGAGATGAGTGTGAGGCAACTAGTCAGAAATGGGTGTTGCCGGGGGAAGAACGGGTAAGACGTGAGATCTGGAAATGATGGAGAAGTTCGCAGCAGTCGGGAGGAATGACTGTTAGCTTCCTGGAAAAATCTCAGAACTTGGACGTTCAACTGAAAAAGCAGCTGGGTGTTGGAGGAGAAGAAGATAAAAAATAATAATAATAAAAAATAAAATAAAATACAATAAACAAGCTGAGGTTTGTGATCGATTGGGGTTCAGGCCTCTGAGGCCCAGCACTGCATAAGCAAATAAAGTGAGAAGGGCAGTGTCCCAGGGCAGAGGTGGGGACCGAGTGACAGGACCCAGGGCAGCCCTCACGCAAATGCTCAGCAAGGGGTAGCTCTGGGGCCTTAGCTTTCCTAACCCGTGCACGCTGTGGTGACTGCTGCCCTGCAACTGGTCAGGAGGCCATTGAACTTCACCAATAAGCAGTGACAAACTGGTTGGTGGGTCTCATCTCTCAGGTATTGATTCCTTGTGTCCGTAATTTTATGAAGCAGGAGCTTCTAGAACAGAACTTAGAGAACAATGAGTTAAGAGTCCTCCACTTGTTAGATGGGGACACAGAGGCCTGGGTTTGGGGGTTCAGCGGTTCCTGTGACCGAGAAAGGGCATCTCATTGTGGGACTGTTTGGGAGATACATTTAAATTTTTTATTTAAATTTATATTTGTTTGTGTGGCTACCTTATCTGCGGGATAGATATATCCATTATTGAAGTTAGTGATGACTCCTCGCTGGGAGGGAAGGTGGGGTGGGGGTGGGCCTGTGTGTGAGCACATGACCAAATCTGCAGGGCACGACCTTTTCAACAGAGGTGATCACTGACGTTCCTATGTGCACACTCTGCCCTTTGATTTTTTTAGAAGATTTTATTTATTTATTTTTAGAGAGGGGAAGGGAGGGAGAAAGAGAGGGAGTGAAACACTAATGTGTGGTTGCCTCTCGAGTGCCCCCTACTGGAGACCTGGCCCACAACCCAGGCACGTGCCCTTACTGGGAATTGAACTGGTGACCCTTTGGTTCGCAGGCCTGTGCTCAATCCACTGAGCTACACCAGCCAGGGCCCGCTTTCTGCCCTTTTAAAAAAATTGTGGTAAGATATACATAACCTAAAATTTACCATTTACACCACTTTAAAGTGCACAGTTCGGTGGCATTGATGTGTGTATCCATATTTTGTGCGACCTCAACGCCATTCTCACGTGGCTTTAAATTGTGTTTCTCTGTTGACTAGCGATGCCAGGCGCCCTTTCACGTGCCCATTAGCCATTCATCTATCATCCTTAGTAAAATGTCCATTTAAATCTTTGTCTGATCTTTTAAAAACTGAGTTGCTTACCTTCTGATTGGTAAGTTATCAGAGTTCTTTAAATATTCTAAATGCCCCATGCTTATAATTCACAGTGAGATGGATTACATATCTTTTTCCCAGTCTTGGGCCTGCTTCTCATTTTTTAAATAATGTCTCTTGATGAACAACAGAAAAGTTTAATTTTGATGAAGTCCATCTGTAATTTGTGGTGGTGCTTTTGTGTGTGTATGTCTTAAGAAAATAGTTGCCTACTTCAAGGCTGCAGAGATAGTCTCTCATTATTTTCTGCTAAAAGCCTTGTGGGTCTGGCTTTTATTTGTTCAGGCCTGCGATCACTTCAAAATTAATTGATTGATTATTGTTAATTAGTGTCTGTGTAATGAGTAGAGGCCCAGGTTCATTTTTCCCCATGTGGATACTTCGTTCTTCCGGTACTCTCTTTCCTTCTCCATCGGGCTGCCTGGGTGTCTTGACCAGAAGTTGGGTGACCACGCAGGAATGAGTCCCTTTCTGGATTCTTCTCTGCACAGTCCCCATGACCTATTATTAGTCTAGATTTAGGGGAACCCTGAGCTCTTTAACTTGCAGCCTCCTCCTCAGTGACCACAGGAAGCCTGAAGCTACATCTCCCCCTTGTTTACACCCCCCCATTTTGAGACACTCTCCCGTGTGGATGAGCTCACACCGAAACTCCTGTGGAATCGAGGAACTGAAACTGCAGGCCAGATTTAGAAGGAAAATTGCGCAAAGTAGGCACTTCCTAAGAGCTACTGCTCATGCAGCTCCTGATTGGAGGCTGGCATCTGTCATTCTCTCTCTGACCGCTGGGCTGTGCGTGTGCATGTAAGCGGGAATGTGTATTTGACGGCGGGCATTTGTGTGTGTTCTTGCACGGAGTTTACCAGCTGGAGCATGAGGGTATGCAGGGGGAGCTCACACATGGGTCAGAGTTGTTCAGTGCCATGGGTCTCCCGTGTCTCCCTGGACAGCTGGTGGGCATAAGCCTTTGCCTTCGGTCTGGTGTTTGGCCACCTCAAGTTTGTGAGGAACTGCAGGCTCTGCCAGAAACCAGAGTGTGGGAAGGTGCCAGCCATGTGATGGCAGTGTGGAGTTCCTCTTTTGCTGGGGCCCTCAGGGGACAAGCCTCTGCCCACGGTCGTGGAGGAATAGCCGGTAGCAGCCCCATCCAGTACGAACCCCCACAGGCTGGGTCCAGGTGGGGTTTGCATCTGGGGGGCTGGAACAGCAGGGCGATGGAGGGGCAGGCCAAACGGCCTCTGTGTCCCTGACACGGGCCCTGTGTGAGACAGGGCTGTGGGCCTGAGGAGCTGAAGCCCAAGACCAAAAGGGAGAAGGGAGAAAGTAGGAGGGAATCCTCATTCTGATCGCCCTCTGTCCTCTGTGACCTTGACCTGTGGCATTAACGATCTCCAGTGACATCCTGCTGCTGGACCCGAAGGCCAGCTTCCCACCTGACTCATCTGCCATTGTTGGCTGCTCCCTCGGGAAAACTTCACCAGACCACGTCCCCTCGTTCTCCTGTTTTTTGAACTTAATTTCCTGGTTTTCTTCATTGACTCTCATTCCTCGGCCAGTCCCGTAGAGCCCCAGGCCCTCCAACGGCCCTGTCTTCCTCTGGGCCCGCAGCAGAGGCTCTCTCAGGCGTCCTCGGCGTGCTAACTCGCACCTCGGCGGGAGCACATTGTCTTCCAACGCTGTCCCTCCCATCCGGTCCCCTGGCCTCACTCAGCCCCTGCCAGGCTCCCCCATCAGCGTGCCTGCCTCCCGCCTCTCTCTGCGACCTCCGCCTGGACATCTTTCCCCGGCGGCTCCTGAAGCTCCTCCAGCTCCCCGCGCCTCCCAGCAAAAGGCTCATTTCTTCCCCGCCTGCTCCTCCCGGCTCCCCAACTCAGTTCATGGTGTCTCTCAACCCCAGAGCGAGGCCTTCTAGATTATGTTTGGCTCCTTGCCCTTCACCTCCCACAGACCAAAAATCTTGTTAAGTCTGCCCTTACGTAGCGCGTCTCACATTTCTCTCGTTCTGTGCCTTCTCGGAACCACTCTCGAGGTTCGGACTTTTATCACCAGACTCTCCTTTGCTCGCTCACCACACACTCCCGCTGCAGACATCTCTTTCTGGCCCTCAGCCCGATCAAGACTCCCTTGCTCAGGGGCTACTGGTCACCTCCAGGGCACAGTGCCAGGTCCTGCGAGACCCATTCCTGAGCCGGCCTCCGGAAACCTGTTGCTCCCCACGCCCACGACACCCATGCTCCAGTCAACAACGGACTGATCTAGCTCTGGCCCTCTCTTTCGAGTTTCTTCTAAGCCATTGCCATGGCTGTAAAAATGGTTTCATCTCCTAAGACCCAGTTCCAGCATCGCCTCCTCTGTGAAGCCTCCCCTGGCCTGTCTGGTCACCGCTGCTCACGCCCATCCTCTGGGATCCCTCTGACCACACTGTGTTACGGTTGGTGGCCTGTTTGATCTCGAGTCCGCTGAACGGGCTGGGGGCTGCCTGTTCATCTGGGCACCCCCCACCCTCGGTGCGGGGCCTGCCCCGGAACAGACCCTCTGAATTGTTGCTGCCGAGTGAGGCGCACTGTACGCATACGCATTTCCACACACAGTCCTTCGTTGCCAATTTGCTACAAAAATCAAAGGGTCAGCTTCTTGGTAGTTCTTTGATGTAACAATAATGGGCCTGCTTTGGACAAACTTCACTTCTTTGAACTTGAAGTGAGTTACTCAATGAATTACAGCAGCAAAAGAGAACATTCTTGGCCCAAATAAAGAAATGAGAAGAGGCGTTGACTGGGAAGTTTTCTGAGAATGACCTCAAATTAGATTTCAGTTGGAAAGGCAGCTTTAAAATAAATTTCCGGGAAAGATCAGAAGCCTGAAAAGCGATGAGTTTTGAGAAGCCGTTTGGGCCTGGAGCCCAGCGAGGCTGACCGAATGGCTCGCGGGGCCGTGGGGAGGAGAGAATTAGGTAGCAGATGCAGACGTGCCCGGAGGAGCCGAAGATGCTGACCCGATGGAAGTCATTATCCAGGGAGCAGTTTGTGGAGTGTTTCTCCTGGGACCTGGTGCAGCGCCAGCTGCTCGGTGGCCTTCAATGGGCAGAGAGAGAAAGTGGAAAAGTTTGAAAGAGAGGCTCCCCTGATTTCAAAGTCTCCTTTTAGCATCTTTCTCCCCTGGGGACCTTATCCATGGCTCTACATGGGCATTAAAATGGGTGTCGCTCAGCAGTGGGCACTGAGGAAGAAAAGGGGGAGCGGAGAGCCGCTCTTCACCTGTTCCCCCTGTGACTCCCACAGGTCCCTGCTCATCTGCCTCCCCTCCCTGTCCCTGCCGAAGGTGTCCCTGCCCCTGGGCCTGCCCTGTGCTGTCATCAGGATGCAACAGCCTCAGAAAGAGCCAAGGGGGGGCTGGGCAAAGAGCCTCATTTTCTGTCTACAGGAGCTTCTCATGCCAGACTTTGGAGGAGCCAAATTCTTGACCTCCAGCCCTGAGCCCTCCCCCATGGGCTCAGTGGGATCATCAGAGGGGATGGCTCGCCCACACCTGAGGCCTGTGAGTGCGCCCACGGCCTCACCACCGCTGGGCTGCGCTGGAGGCAGCGGTACCGAGGCCACTCTTCACGTGGTCCCTGATGTGGGAGGGCTCTGCTGTGTGTCCAGGACTCTGCCTGACCAAACCAACATGGACCCCAGGCTGGGGGAGGCTTCCACTTCCCCACCCACGGCCCAGGATCTGGGACCATCTCTTCATCCAGGGCAGCAGCCCCAGAGGCTGCGCCGGCCTTTACTATATTACGTGCGTATTCATCCGCCCGTCTTCCTTTCTCGCGCACCGGCCCCCGCCTCTGGGCCCTGCTCAGGCCTGTTTATAAATAAATGCTCGTGGTGTGAGCAGGTTGGTGCTTTCTGAGGGCATCTGGTGGCAGGGGTTGGTGTCCCCAGCCTCTGCCTGCCCCTTCATGCTGGGGGTCGCCCCGTGTGCATCTCTGTCTGACTCCCAGCTTCCCTGGATCTCTGCTCTTGCCCCAGCGTTTGCTCGTCCGTCTGCGCCTTTAGCCTAATGAACCGCACCAGCCGCAACCCAAGATGGAAGATGTTATCATTCATGTTCAAAAGGCACCCAGCGAGTAAGTTCTGCTTATTCTCCCACGGCTCTCCCAACTGCCCCGCCGCACTGTACCAGGGAGAGTCGTTAGCGCTTAGGAAACTGCACGGGACAGACGCCCAGAGACCTCCTGCTTCCGCTAAACACCTTGCGGTCCACCCTCCACGCTCTCCTCACAGGGTTCTTTCCAGGATGCAACTCTTTTCTTTAATGCACAGGGGTTTCTTGGTGCGGTAAAAACACACATGTAAAATCTACCAGCGTTTTACCATTTTTAACTTGTAGTTCAGTGGTATTAAATCCATGGAATACAGTGACGTTGCTGTGTGACCGCACCACCACCCAGCCACAGAACTCTTTTCATCTTGGAACACTGAAACCCCACCCCCAGGAAACCCTGACTCCCCATCCTCCTCTCCCCGCAGCCCCCTGGCGACCACCACTCTGCGGTCCGTCTCAGATCTGACTACTGTAATTACCTCATATCTGTGGAATCGTGAGTGTTTGTCTGCTTGTGACTGGCTTATTTCACTGAGCATAATGTCCTCCGGGTTCATCCACGTTGTGGCCTGTGCCAGAATTTCCTTTCTTTGCGAGGCTAGATACCATTCCCATGTGTGCACACACCACACGCCGCCCATCCACACGTCCATCGGGGGGCGCTCGGGTTGATTCTGCATCTTAGCTGTGTGATAACGCTGCTGTGAACACGGGACTCCAGACACCCCATCTGAGACTCTGATTTCCACGCTTGTGTGTGCACACCCAGAAGAGGGATCGCTGAACAGCACGGTGAATCTATTTTGAATCTTTGGAGGAACCGCCCCTGCTGTTGTCCACAGCTGCTGTGTCTGTTCACGCCCCGCCGTGGTGCGCTGAGTGAGCCTCCCATTTCTCCACGTTCCCACCAGCACCTGTTGTTTTCTTTCTTTTTTTCTTGGATAGCAGCCATCCTATGGGTGCAAGGAGGTATCTCATTGTGGTTTTGATTGGCGTTTCTGCAATAATTAGTGATGTGGGGGGCATCTTTTTGTGTGCCTATTGGCCATTTGAATATCTTCGGAGAGCAATGTCCGTGGAAATCTTCTGCCTGTTTTTGAATCGGGTTTTCTTTTTTCTGTTGAGTTTTAGGAATTCTCTCTGTATTCTGCATATTTGTTGGCACTGGCTGAGTCTCCCTGTTGGGTGATCCCAGCTGAGCGAGCATGGGTGTGGGCTCGGGGGTGGGTGGGGAGCTGCCAGGCTGTGCTAAAATTGCCGCTGCCTGCAGCACCCCACCTGCCTCTGGTCCTTCCTACCCAGCGCGGATACCTGATTTCCCACCTCCATCCAGAGCTCTGCCTGGGAACACCCTGACCCAGCCGCCACTCCTCTCCCCACAGTCTTTACAGAACATGAGAAATATCTGTGGTAATCTGGGCTTTGAGATCCAGAAGCTCATTTTTATCAATTAAAAAAAAATCATGTGTCTAGTTCCAAGAAGTAACATCAACATTTTCAATAAATATAATGACTGTATTCATAATAATGATTAAGACATAAATTTTTTAACTGATTTTTTTAAAGGAGGGGGAGTGAGAGAGAAAGAAAGAAAGAGAGGAACAACTATTTATTGCTTCAATTATTGATGCGTTCATTGGTTGATTCTCGTATGTGCCCTGACCAGGGATCAAACCTGCAACCTTGGCGTATGGGGATGATTCTGAGCTAGCTGGCCAGGGCCTAGACATACATTTAAAGTTTAACTGATTTTGTTCTCCATTATTATTCCCTTTATATCACATGCTCCTCAAATGTAAATTCTTTGGGTTGATTTCTTGGTTGGGCGAAGTACTATGGGTTATTTTTTTAAATGACAATATATCTTGATAGTATACATTTGGAGTCTTTGCATTCTTAAAATGCCTCTTTTTCTCTGTGAGGTATAACATTCTTGGGCATTGATTTTTTTCCCCTCAAAATCTCAGACACCACTCCATTGTGTATATATGCATATTTAACTGTGTAGCATCTAAGGCACACACACATGCATTTAATTGTAAAATATGTTGCACCTAGGAGGACTGCAGAGAACACATATGTACAGTTTGCAGAGTAATTTTAAAGAGATGTTTATATCATAACCAATGAGGTCAAGAAATAGAATGCTGTCAGTACGGTCTGGGGCAGGGGTGTCAAACTCCTGTTCACCGGGGGCCACATCAGCCTCACGGTTGCTGTCAAAGGGCTGAATGTAATTTAAGGACTGTATACATGTAACTGCTCCTGAACCAGGGGCAAGGAGCTCGGCGCTGCCGCTGGCTAGAAACAAGGTGCCGGGCCGGATAAAACCAGGTGGAGGCCGGACTTGGCCCGTGGGCCTCGTGTTTGCCGCCTGTGCTCCAGGGCTTAACCCAAGTATCACGTTTCATCAGCTCTGGTGAAAGAGGGAAAAATCAGAAGTTGTGCCCTTACAGCAGAAGTCAGAAATGGCCAATGATTCGGCAGAAGGTTCTACAAGATAGTGAGTTTAAGGCCGTGGATATCAACCTCTGGAAAAGTGTTGGAGAAGCCACTGATATGTAGGCTGGACTGGAGAGAATGTGTAGCTGGCTGGGAGACCAGGTGAAAAGCTATTTTTTAAAAAGACCTTATTTATTTACTTTTAGACAGAGGGGGAGGGAGGGAGAGAAGGAGGGAAACATCAAGAGATACGCGGTTGCCTCTTGTGCACCCCCCACTGGGGACCTGGCCCACAGCCCAGGCATGTGCCATAACTGGGGATTGAACCAATGACCCTTTGGTTCACAGGCCATTACTCAATCCACTGAGCCACACCAGCCAGGTCACCCCAGATCTCCTAAGTGAGACTGTTTTATGACCCAAAAGTAGGCAGCCAGAGAGAAGGGGCAGCTGATTAAATTAAGAAACAGGCCCAGAAAGGAAGAAGGGAGAGTCATCAGACACAGAGTCTCCTCTGTTCAAGGTTTCACATATAGGGGCTGACTTTGTTCATGCTGTGGCCCAAACATTGTCACTAAGCAAGGGAAAAAGTCAACTGATTTTCCCTGTTGGACTTAGTCCAACATCTGTTCTCGGATATGCCTCTCGCCTCTCTTCCCCTTTTCTAGGGAAGGCTTCAAATGAGGAAGTAGCTGAGAGGTAAACAAGGAAGTAGACGGTAGAGAGACACACGGGAACCTCGAACCAGTAGTGGGTGAATGACCAGGCTCAGCTGCAGACATTTCAGTTCCGGCTGGGACTTGGATTTGCTGGGGACACCTGCCAGGGATAGAGGACCATGTGGCTGCCTCCGGCTCTGCTCCTTCTCTGCCTCCCAGGTGAGTGGGGCTGGGGCTCGGGCAGCCTGCTCGTATAGGGGGCAGGAGGGGGCCGTGGGTTCAAGCCAGAGGCAGAGTGACAGCCGAAATGGGAGGGACACATCCATCCATCCGTCTGTTCTCCTGTGCATTTAAACATCCACCCCCAGATCCTACCCACACTTACTGAGCACCACCTGTGTGCCGGGACTGTTCTGGATGCTGTGATTCGGAACAACGCCTGCACTGGGGGGTCCAGGGTAGGGTGAGGAAGGCAGGTAATTACAACACAGCGTGGGGCTTGTTATAGAAGAGACTCGCCCTCGCAGGGAGGAGAGTGCGTGGCAGGAGCCCCGAGCTCTGCTGTTGGAGGGACGTGGGTCTTCACCAAGGCTTTACAGGACCTTGCTCTTGGAGAATGAGTGGGGATGGGGAAGCGCGCAAGCAAAAGCGTGGAGCCAGGAGAGATCATGGAGGGAACTTGCAGCGTTTCTGTTCTGTCAGAGTTTAGTTGAAAGGAGTTGGAAAGATTCCTTAGAAAGAATTAACGGAGGGTCTACGATGCCATTCTCAGCATCCGCCTCACATTTTTTAGAATCAAGGTGTGGTGTAAGAAAGTAAATACAACTGTCCGTCCACGGCTGGACTTGCAGAAGACAAACTCTTAGAAGAGACATTCCAAATGTGTGAGGACACTTTCCCCCCCCTGCGGGATGTAGATTTAAGATAAAAATGAGAGGATAGCCTTCATTGTTTGCAGAATGATTTTTTTGGCTGGGTTTCCTCACAACGCGTAGAGCCTGCCCGATGTAATGGCAGACTCTTCCAGAAAAGTGGGTGGAAAGGCAGAGATTTAAAAAGAGAAACCAGCTGGTACCACTGACCGCACGTAATGTGGTTTCCTAATAAATGGAATGAACGAGTGGGCTGGCTGGCCCCCGAGGCGTTCTGGGGCCCTTAGACTTGGGGGACATTTAAACGAGGTGCATTTCAGTACACACGGGAGGTGCTCAACTTGTCTTAAAAGGTGATGACATTTTGTGACTCGCCCTAGAGGAAGCAGTGGCGGCTGGAGCTGCCTCGCTCGGGCTCATGAAAACTGGTTGTGAGCGTGTTTTCCCAACTTCACGTCTCGTGACGGCATGTGGTTAACTTGGAACCGAGCACTTAAACCAGGCAAATCGGCCAATACCGCTCATCAGGGCTTCTCCCCACCTCCCCGCCCGTCACTGCTTGCTGAAATCTGCTTGCTTAAAGGAGATAAAATCACCTAAAGGCCCTGGCCTGGGTGCAAGGAAACCGATCATGGAAACCACTTCCCACCCCTTCCTGAGCAGCAGGCTGACACCTCCAAATGGGGGGTGGGGTGGAGGGGAGGCTCACCTGTCCCTCCCAAGTACTTGCAGTGGGGTCAGATGAAAACTTCAAAGTCACTTGTAAAGACTCACATTTCCTGTCTCCTTTTCATCCCAGCTCCTGGCTCTGCTCCCTGCTGTCTTTTCAGGCCGTGGAGACTAAGATTTCAGGTGGTCAGCCCATGCCCCAGATCCGAGACAGGAAGCCTAAGAGGGTCTCCTTAGGGACCCTGCCCTTCTCAGCAGGCAGGTGTGTGAGAGACCATGTGTGCCGATTCTCCCTAGAGCAGGGGTGTCAAACTCATTTTCACTGGGGGCCACATCAGCCTCGAGGTTGCCTTCAAAGGGCCGAATGTACTTTTAGGACTGTTTAAATGTAATTACTCCTTAACGAGGGGCAAGGAGCTCGGTGCTGCCACCTGGTAGAAACAAGGTGCTGGGCAGGATAAAACCAAGTGGAGGGCTGGATTCGGCCCGTGGGCCTTGTGTTTGCCACCTGTGGTCTAGAGAGTAGCGAGAGCCAGAGATTTACGTGTCATCCCTCGAGGACACACGGAGAGCGCAGTAAACAAGACGCTTAAAGGACAAGCCCTCGAAGTGGAAAGCCCAGAATGCAGAGGCCCCCTCCAAAGGGAAGGGTTTGGGCTCAGAACAGGGCGGGGCAGCCAGCTCTCTCAGCTCCCACCTCCAGCATTGGTCTGACTCTCCCCGCCCCAAGGGCAGGGTGCCTGCATGTGGTAACCCAGTGTCCCTGGGCCCCCGGGGCACAGGTGTCTACTCCCCCTGCCGACGGCACTCTCCAGTCCCCAGTCTCCACGCTTAGGTCCTGAGCTCTGGTGTCCCTCAGGGGCCCCATCCCCGAGCCAGAACCGGCCACACCTCCCCCGCCACACTCCCCCCGGCCACTTCCCCCTTGGGCTGGTCCAGAGACCCATCAGGATGGGCTCCTGGGATGTGGTTTGTGTTTTGCAGGCTGTTTGTCCCTGGGGGGGCCCAGCTTTGTGAGGGGCACTGCGGGCAGCTCCCTGACTGTCCGGTGTTGGTACGAGGAGAGTTACAAGGGCCATAACAAATACTGGTGCCGCGGAGAGCACGACACAGATTGCGACAAGATCGTGGAAACCGAGGGAAAAGAGAGAGAACGGAGAAACGGCCGAGTGTCCATCCAGGACAACACTGACGCCCGCACCCTCACAGTGACCATGAGGGACCTCCACGCCGCCGACGCTGGGTCCTACTGGTGCAAAATCCAGACAGTGTGGATCCTGGACGCGTGGTCACGGGACCCCTCATTCCGGGTGCAGGTGTCTGTTTCCCCAGGTGAGAGCCCCCTCACTCCGGCAGCCTGGGCTACGACTGTACACGGGGACCGGGGTCTGGCCTTGTCCTCTGTCTAGGTGGTGGGGGGAAGAGCCTGCCGTGTGGGCAGGGAGAGAGGGGGCTGACCTTTCCACCTTGACAGGGGCGGGGCCACCAAGCCCTCCAGAAACCCGCACCTTCACACACGCATCTCCAGCCGGCTCACAGGACACCCCCTGCACCACGGTGTCCCAGGGTGGGCCTCACTTGTTTCAGGAGGCATGCTTTCTGGGCGGAAGCTGCTGTTTCCTGTCCTGACATTCCCCCGAAGCCCCACCCCCATCCCCCCAGCTCCCTTCTTGACTTGCAGCCCAGCGCTCTCCCACCTGCTGCCTTTAACATCGCATCACAGGGCCACCCCGCCCTCTGCCTGTCCCTGACACAGCCATCCGTTGGCTTCCAAGGAACCTGGAAGTGCCTCCACCCTGATCCCTGCCACTGTCATAGGAGGTTTCACTGAATAACTCGTCAATCATCCTCATCTCAGGTTCGGTGGGCTTCTCACCTTCAGCGGCCTGCATTTCCACCCTGTTCCAGAACCCCACTCCGCGGCAACGGTGCAGATGTTGTTGTCACCCGATCGGGTTGCATCCAGAGCCCTGCACTCCCCAGATGCTCCTCTTCCCAACAGCATCCACGCATCCGCCCTCCCTACCCTCATCCCCGCCACCCCACTCTCAGCCTCACACACGCCTCCAGGCCTTTGACCCTTCTTGCCACCTTCTCCCCGTTTACTGCCCGCCCTGCTCCTGCCCAGATCTCGCTTCCTCCCAGAGCCAGCTCCAGCGCTCACGGTGGACTATGCTTTCTTCTCTTCCCAGTACGCTCCACTCCTGGGCACCATTTCCCTGGCCACCTTTCGAAACCCTCATGCCTGAATCCGTCCTGAAATCAGGATGACCAGCCATCGGGTTTTCCCGGGATGGAGAGGTTGCTGGGGGCGTGGGGCTTCCTGTGCTCGAAGTGGCAAAGTCCCCGGCAAACTTGGGCAAGCTGGTCACCCTACCTGTAATCCACCTGCTCCGGTACTGCTGGGAAAAAGGTCACACCAAGGCCGTGGTTTCTCACCTGACCCGTCCGTTCTTCTTCTTTACCAAGAGCACGCAGGATACCAGGCCGAACCCCTCAACTTCTCTCCCTCTTCACCTGCAAACTTCCGTGCACCCGAACCCATCCTTCCCTCGCTCCCTTGCAGCTTCAGGGTATAGTTTTCTCCTCCAGCTGAAGTGCATCATCCTGCAGCTGGCTTCTCCCTCCGTGGCCCCTTGAGCCGAATTCCCTCTTTTCCCACTCATGTCCTCTGTCCGTCCACTACCCACACCCTCTCCCATCCTCAGCCTCAGCCTCTCCCTCGTCACTGCCCTTCACCTCAGCCTGTAAGCAATCACCTCACAACCCTGCAGCCTCCTCTGTGCGCCTCCATGCCCCACTTCCCTGCTTTTGGCTTCCCTGGAAGGTGGAGGAGGCCCTCCTGCTGTACCTGGTGGGGTCCCCCCCACCATGCCCACCTCTTTCTGTTGAAGTGAATCTGTCTGTTTAGGTGTCTCTGCCTCCCCGTAAGGGTGGGGCGGCTGCCACGTCCATCGACAAATCCCTGACAGCAAGGACATCAAAGGCTGTTTGGTGAAACTGAGCCTGCGTTGGGTGCGCTGCGAGGGGCTGAGCCTCTGAGGCGGCCGCTTTTTGAGGGACATCAGGAGGTTAGGATAGAGTGGGGGTGGGGATGGAGGTTGTGCCGATAGCCTGGACACCTGAGGTCCTTGGGAGGGACTGGGTGACATCTGAGTGGTGGGGTCAAGTGACCCGAGATCCCGTGTGAAGGCCACTCGGAGCCCCTCCCGAGTCTGTATGAGGCTCTGGGCCATCTTCAGCCAGATTCCTCCCTGCTCCTCCTCCCCCAGGGGCTCCTCATCAGGCGGAGAGCCCCTGGGGACCCCTACCCTCACCCCAGGCAGAGCCACACTTGGGATGGAAGGAACAGCCTGGCACTTACTAGGGGTGACTCATAGCCAGTTCTGGAAAACTCTCATTAGCCCCTGAGGGGCTCCGCCCAGGAAGTGGCTGGCGTTTGTTTCAGGCTCGGTTGAGCCCTCCCAGATCCCGACAGGTGCAGAGTGAGTGGCTGGGGGGAGGGTGTGATTTATCTTCAGTACCTCCTACAACCACAGGACCAACCACGCGTCCCACCACACTGGCCACGATCCCAGAGGCGATCACCGGGCAGAACTTCAGCGCCAACCAAGTGCCTTTCTCCTGCCCAGGGTGAGGGCCCGAGGCCTGGAGGCCGTGGACCAGGAGGGTCAGCAGCCCTGTGGGACCCTGGCGTGGGGGCAGGCCACACACCATGTCTTTTCCCTCACTGTCTGTCGGGTGTTCCCCCCACTCTGATTGTGATTTTTACATTCTCTAAGGCTACGTAGGGATTCTGAAGGGAAACTGTCACTTGTTCTGTGACTACTCCGTCCCCTCGCCCTGTGGAGCAGGTTTGGGGACGGAGGCAGGGGCTGGTTTCAGGTGGCTGGGCAGCCCCTCCTCCCGTCCTCACCCTTCCCCTCTCCTTCCCCACTGGGTCTGGTCTTAAGAGTCCCGGTTCTCTGGTCCCTAACCCGGGCTCGCTTCCTGGGGCCTTTGCTCTACCTGAGATCCTGTTCTCATGAGCTGCTCGTGGGTCTGTGGGGAGATGGGCCGGCCCCGGGCTGGCATTTGGAATCCCTGTCCTCCTCCCAAAGATGCCGAAGGAGGGCTGGGATGCTGCTGCCTGATGCTGGAGGGAAGGGAGAAGAGCTTTCGCGTGTGGGTTTCTGGTTGTTGTTGATGGAGGGGAAATGGAGGGGCAGTGGGACAGAGCTCGCTCTGGGCAGCGGGCACAGCCTGGTTCCTCTCCTCCCTTTCTCTCCATCACCTCCCAACGAAAGTTCCCAGGGTAGTTTTTGACTAAGGGACAGGTGGCAGGGGCCCCACAGAGGGCCCTCGAGTGAGTCCCTTCTCAGTTTGGTCCTGAGTTGTTTGGGCCCTGAAATCAAGCCACAGGGAGCAGCAGGGACAACAGGGTCTTGCCCCCCCCCCCCAACCAGGAGGCAGTTCATTTCCTGTCACCGTGTCCCCCACAGGGTTCCGCTCTGCACTGTCTACTTCCTGCTCCTGGTGGTGCTGAAGGTGCCTCTGCTCCTGAGCATGCTCGGGGTCTTCCTTTGCGTGAGGAGGCGTCGGACAAGCCCTGGAAGGAGGCGGAGTCAGCCTGACCTCGGGGATCCACCACTCCCTGCGCCAGCTCCGGGAAAGCCCTGCCCGGGAATCCAGCCCTTCAGACTGGATGAGAGAGACCTACGGGCCCTGCACTCCAGGGGAAGGAGGCAGTAGCGCCTGGATTCTGGGGGGACTCAGGCCTTCTGGGCGTGCTGCTCCCGCACCTCAAGGGAGGCCCCTAGGGCCCAGTGGGCACTCGCTCTGGTCCTGGAGTGGGGGGAAGATGAGTCTCGGGCCCCTGTGTGAGGTTTCCCTTCTCCTCCCCAGAACCCCTAGCTGCTTAACCCCATGCCCACCTCCCAAGGGAAAGCGTTCTCTGGAGGCCGCATGCTCAGAAGCCTGGCTATTTATTCTGTGGCACAAAAACTTTGTAAGTCGGTGTCCCTCAGGAAAACAGCCACCTCCTCCCTGCAGACGGGAGGCTCCCGGTCATTGGGCTCCCAGGGCTCCCTCCCCTCCTTTGGGGGCAGAAGAGGGACAATCCCTGGGGGAGTTTGGTCCTGATGGATGAAGCTCCCACTGTCTCGTGTGATTGGGTTTCCTTCTCATCTTTTGACACCGCTAGGGTCTTGTTAGACTTCAACCCGCTAGTGGCTCTGTGACCAGGGAATCGGGCTCAGCACGGCTTTGCCTGGGGTGGCTGTGGCCGAGCAATTTCAAGTTAAAGTTCTGGGGTCAGTCGGCACAGCAGTGAGAAAAGGAGGCCGTGGGTGTCCTGAATTTCTCTCCCAGAATTCCCTACCCTGCGAGCTCTGCTGTGCATGGAGCCCATGGAGGGTCTGGCTTTGTCCACTTGAAGAGAAGTCTGGCTGGGGCCCCTGTTGGCCATGAACCCCTTCCGTGGGGGAGGCGGACGTAGTCACTGAGGACAGGGTGCAGGGTACAGAGGCGAGGAGATACTTCACCACGTTGGGAAAGGTGTGATGCCGTGGCCACCCCTGGGCTTCCTGAGCCCAGGACAGAGCTCAGGTGGCTTTTGGATGCTTGTCAGTGGCTCCCTCCCTGAAGTCTGTAGGGAGAAGTTTCACCATCCATCACAAGCATCGCTGTCCCCGCTGAGCCCCCTGCGTGCGGACCAGCAGCCGCCCTTGGAGCTGAAGGAGAAATTCGTCTAATGAGGCACATACTCATCATGTTGACAAACATACCGGGGGGAGGGCGGGTATGGAATCATAATCATGGCAAGAAAGACGCTTCTGCAGCTGTTTGTTTGAAAGATACGTTCACATCTCAGTACGGCAGAGGCAGGGCTGCTAGCACCCCAGGAGGGGAAGCAGGGCGTCAGATGGGCGGGGCAGGGATCAGAGGTGATGTCTGAGGGTGGCCATGAAGGAAGGGTGGCTGTCAGCTGAGTAGGGCTGGGGGAGGGGCAGAGGGAGGAAACCAGGCCTAAGATGCCCACGGGGTGACATTTCCGTGTGGCAGTGCACAGGGAGCTAACCCAGGCCAGTGAAGGTGGCAGAGGCTTGTAAGGACCCAGCTCTTACTTGAACTTTGCTTTGAGACACTTGGATGGATTCGAGCAGATCCCAACGGGGTGGCGGATGTGTTTTCGGGAGGCTTGTCTAGCAGACGTGTAGGAGAGTCAGAAAGAAAGAGCCTGGGTGTCTGGAGGGCGTCAGCCCAGCAGACTGGAGAGCGGGGCGTCGTTCACAGAAGCAGGAGCGGCAGGAGCCGGCTGGGCGACCCAGAGCCCCACCTTCTCCGTGTGGCTGGGCTTTCCAAGCAGAGAGGTCTGGTGGGAAGCTGGAGATGCGGGTTCGCAGAGGGTTGCCGCTGGAGAGAAGATGTGTGGAGAGGCTGATCGGAGCCCAGGGAGAGGCGAAGTCTCCAGGGAAGAGTTCAGAGCCAAGGACAGGGCATGTGAGGTCCTTCAGTGAAGAACCAGGCGTCTGGGGTTCTGTACGTTCTTCATCGGTCTCGCTGTCTGTCCCTCTAGTACCGCATTGTCTTGATCCCGTGGCTACACTGTCTTTCCGCCAGGCTCCGTGGTTCCTCGGTAAGAGTAGAGTACCGGCAGAGGATTCTTCCCTCTTTATTCTTTCCGCGTAAATTTAAAAGTAAGCTTGTCTTTGTCTGCGAACAAATCTTGCCAGGGTTTTGTTAGGAATCTCGCCGGGGTTTTGCAGTGAAGTTATAGAAAGATATTGCGAAGTGGGTATCTTTACTATGTTGATACTCTGGTTTCTCTTCAAAGCGAATAAACCTTTCACCTTTTACTGCGCCGAGCCTTCCGATACACACACGTGGCTCATCTCTCGATTTATTAGAAATCTTCTTTGATGTCCATCATCCGCTTTTCATGACTTTTAGCATAAAGATGCTGCCCCTGGCTCACCTTCTGGCCGGTTGATTCTCAGATGCTTCTCTTTTGGTGGGGGGGCGATTGGGAATAGCATCGCGGTCTTCAGGTTGGTTTCTAACACTCGTTAGCAGGTATAGCAATGTAGCTGGTGAGTGTGCACATTGACCTTTTGTCCCGTGACCTTGTAAACTCCTGTGTCCGCTCTAGCAGTGCTTAGGTAGATTCCTTGGGATTTGCTATGTAGACAGTCATGTCATCTGCCAAAAAAGCATGCTTTTATGTATTCTGTTCTGCTGTGTGTGTTTGTCCTGGGGGCCCTCGGGAGCCCCTGGAAGATTTCGAACACTCGATGGCCACCGGGAGGGAGCATGTGGCACTGTGGACCCACCGTGTTCCGGCATTTCTACTTTTAAAACAGAAGCCAGACGTGAAATTCCTCGCGTTTAAGTACGGGCATCAAACTCCATTGAGACGTATTGTGATGAAAATAGAACATGTCTGTAAGTCCTTTCGAGTCCAGGGCGCGGGATGTGGTCTCTGAGTAAAGCGGGGAAATCACGGAGCATGGTTGGGCTGGCCCAGTGTTTGCGCCTGGGGCCATCTGGTGCGCTCAGCAGGCTTGGCCACTGCCCTGCTCAAGCGACAGATGGACCTGCGGGGCAATGCGTGGGCCAGCCCCAGGCTGGCTCGGGGCAGATCCGACTCTGCCGCCTGGCCTCGTGACTGGGGCCCAGGGGCCTCGGCCTTCAGGGCTCCTCGTTCTTCTGTGCGACACGAAGATGCTAGATGAAGACTTGCGGGTGACAGTTTGAGAGCATAACGCTACAGCCGTATACCCACCACCCCTATTAAGGTCTGGATCCGGAGGACAGTAACCCAGCTGTTTGTTTACCTTTAAAAAAAAAAACTCATTAAACTGTAAACGTGACAGGTGAAGACTGTAATTTTTGAGGCACAAATACACCTCAACGATTACTTTTTTAAAACACAGAAGATAACATTTTAAAAGTTATCTTTGAAATCCCCACATGGGGATTACCCCTAGCCGTCTGTACATCTACGCGTGGGGTGCTCGCTGCGGCCTCTCTGAGGAAATTCAAAGGTATCTTCCAGGCCCCCCCCCGCCCCCCGTAACATACCCTGAGGCTCTGGTGCATTCAGTGGGGTGGGTCTGACTCTGGCGTTTGATTGCAAGTCACTTCACACCCTCGGCAATGTATGGAAGGAGCACACCAAACAACGCAATCTCGAAGAGCGCAGGAAACCATAGATTTAATTAGAAACATTCAGTGCAGACACATCGGATGAGGGTGGGGTGCGGTCCAAGGTTTTCCTTAGTCATGTACGTTTGGGTGCTTCTCCAGAGGGTCCGAGGCAACGGAAGGCGGAATCTGCAGACCTCTGCACCCCTCCCTGTCTGTGGGGTGGGGCGTCTTGGCCCTTGCAAACGCGCTCTGAAGCTTTTTGGCTTAATCCAGGTTCCACACTCGCTGGTTGGCTGGGATCTTGACTCCATCACTAGCTGGAGTCCTAGACAGTGTCACCGTCCCACATCTGGCAGAGCCACCGCGTAGTCACAGGAAAGGGGGCCGCGGGAGGACCTGCACGGCTGAGGCCTCAGGTGCCCCCGAGGACCCTGCGTGTAAGGGGAGCACCGCCCCCTCTCCGCTCTCTGTTCCTGCGCTCGAGGCCAGGGTGCGGGGTTGTGCCGACTGCGTCCCTGCTGCCAGGACGACGGGGGGCCTCGCTCCAGTGGGGACCCTCCTCTCTTTTGGAACGGCAATCCCTGCTCATCCCCTGAGAAGAGGTCAGCAGGTTCTGCTCGTCCAAGGCAGGGAGTCGGGGGCAGGGGGGCTGCAGGCTTCCTGCTCAGACGGAGCTCATTTCCCCGGGAGTCCTCCGGCCGCCTGCTCAGCCACATCACCGCGCATAGCAGGCCCACGAGCAGGGGCACCTTTATGAAGGTCAGGAGCACGAAATGGATGTTGCAGAGCAGGGACCTGTAGAGGGGCCATGGCCACAGGTGTGCTACTCTTCTGGGGCAGCCCCCGGCCCCCTCCCCACCCAGCCCCCAACCCCCGCAGCCCAGACTGGTGTGACAGGCAAGCCTCGGACCCTTCCCTGGCCGGGAAGGCCCCTCCGAGGGGCTCAGTCACGCTGCCCAGAGGCCAAGCCTTCGGAGGCCTCCCTGCTGGCTCAGCCTGGGCCCACACCTGTGGTCTGCTTCCCTTCTGCCCTCTGGCTGGTGCCCCACAGCTGGCCGCCAGGTCTCCTGCAGCCCCACCGAGCGTGAAGTCTTGTTGCTCTTTCCTATCTTTCTTATTCTGTTCTCCCTGCCCTCTAGCTCCCTTTGGAAATTCTGCCCATCTTCCCAGCTCAGATCTGTGACCCTGGCTTTCTCCACCGGGTTCTCCTGGGGGGGACTTCTCTCGGCTCTGACCCCCACCTGAGAGTACCTGTGACGTGTGCTTTGTCAAAGGTCCCACAGAGTGGACACTTGGTCAGCGAGACTATGGGGCCCTGGGTCACACATGTTCCTATCAGCGTGTAAGAATCTGATCCCCTTCACCGTAGGCCTCATCCCCTCTGCTTGGACCCACGCCCCTGCAACCCCGCAGGCCACCCCTGTTCTGCCCCTCAGCCTGCCTCCAGCAGGATGAGTCCTGCTGACGTCACCCACAGTTGTCTCGAGGGAGAGAAGGCACGCTGCATCGCACCTCCTAAAAATATCCTCCGTGCTCTTTGCACGCGGCCCGCTCCCTGCTGCGCCCTTCTCTCTCTCTGCCAAGTTTTCTCTTGCGCTTCTCCAGCCTGGATAAAAGTCCCGCATGCCGCACCCTCGGCTCAACAGAACATCCGCTCTCCAAGCAGCTGCGAGCAGGACTGAGCTGGGTGGCGAAGCAGGTGCCCCCCAAAGCTCCTCCTCCTTGGGACTCATTGCTGAACAAATGGTCCAGCGGGGGTTGGGCTCCAAGGAATAGGACCCTGAAGAAAGGGAGGGTAATGGGCTGGAGCAGAGAAGTGAGCCGATGCAGGGCAATTCTGAGAGGCCGGACCCGGGGAGAGAACGGACCTTGACCTTGGACTTCACGGGAGCCCACCAGGCAGTGACTGGATGAATCAGGGGCTTGGGGATGTTTGCCCTTTGATGGAATTGCTTATTGACTGCCCTTTGGGAGCCGCTGAAGGGAGAGGACTTCCGGCCGATGCCCTCAGCTCCCCACCCCAGGTGCTTGGGGAGTGAAGGGCTGGAGCGATGAAACGTGTATCGGCCTGTGACTGTGGTAGGCAGATCCCTGAAGACGCCCTCACCCCCAGAACCTCTGAATATGTTATGTTAGGTGGCAAGGGCTGCAGATGGACTTAGAGTCACCAATCAGCTGACTCTGAGATGGAGAGATGGTTTGGGTTATCTGGGTGGATCCCACGCCTTTTTAAGTGAAAGATGGACGTAGGAGAGTTGGAGACAGAGTGACACGGCGTGCAAACGACTCCATCGGACATTGCTGGCTTTGGACATGGAAGGAGCCAGGAGCCAAGGAGTGTGGCTGGCCTCCAGTGGCGGGGAAAGTCAGGGGACAGTCCTCCCCTGGACCCCGAAGAGGAACCCAGCCCCGCTGACACCGTGGTTTTAGCTCAGGGAGACTCGTTCCAGACTTCTGAGCCCCAGAACCAGGAGATAGTAAAATGTTGTTTTAAGTTCCTGGTAAGAGGACTTCCCTTCTAGCGCACTTGAGGCTGAACCTGGCTGCACTTCCTTTTGCTTCTCGGGTGGGGGAGAGCCAGAAGAAGGCCAGCCAGAACCTTCTCTCCTGCAGCCCAGCAGGAGAACTTGACTTAGGTTCCACGGGGAGCGGGAGAGCGCTTTAAGTCCTTAGAGATGAAAAGGAGGAGGGGCAGGCGCAGCGCCGACTGCCCTTTCTCCCCGGCCCAGGCGCATCAGAGGGCCGATACCAGCATCCCTGACAGAGTGTCCCTGGGGGAGCAGTCCGGGGTGGGGGGAGGGTCTGCAGGGCCCAGCTCCGCTCACCTGGCGAGAGACAAGCTGCGTTTTCTGCTCTGCACAGTTGGAGGCGAGGACGCCAGACCGGCCGGGGCGAACGATGTCACAGGTGCAGGAGGGTGTGTTGTCGCAGGTTTAGCTGTTTGTGGTGACATTGGGTGCAACCGAGTTAGCTGCTGACTGCGAACGCGTTGGCTGGGTGTGCCACTGAACACGCAGAGCAGGGCAGAGCTCTGGGCTCCGAGGGTGACTCAGGTGGCCCCCTGCCCAGGTCCCTCTCCACACCCCACCCCCAGGGATCGAGAGCCTTTCTGCCTTCGCACCGCCCGGTCACCAACGCTGGTCTTTGCTTGCGCCTTTTTGGTTTTTTACCCCAAACATCACGGGACTGCGTGTCCAGAGAAACACTGCTTCACCAGGGCCTGAGGGCCTGCGGTTTACACAGGTGTCCTGTTTGGCCTCAGAGCCCCGCTGGTTACCACCTGGAGGGCGAGAGCTGCGCTCCGGCTTCTCGGAGCTGAAGCTCCGCTGGGCCCAAGCAGGCTCTGCGCCTGCTGCCGGAAGGGAGTGACCCAGGAGCTGGCTGCCCCGGGCGCCCCGCTCTCTGGCGGCCCGGCCAGGCTTTTCTGGCCTGGAGGGTCCTGGCCTGCAGTGCTCCGGGTGCCGGCTGCTCCTCCACTTTTCCATGCATCCACCCCACCTGTGTTGGCTTTTCCAGTTAATTTCTGGAACATTCTAAAACCAGCATACCTTCCTATCGCAGACACACGCACACCGTATTTGCATGCACCAAGTTTGAAAAGACTTTATAAACAGGTCATGAGTAGCAGATACTCCTATTACCTACTGAGTGTCGGTGGGTCTGTTCAGTGGGAACGACTGGGGTAGGGGCCAGGATGGGGGTAGTTTCCCTGGGGCCCAATGTGAAGACAAGACTGAGGGCTCTGGAGGCGGAGCTGAGGGGCGGGGGCTACAACCTGACTCTTGTTCCAGTCTCAGAACCCAGGGAGGCTCTGGTGCTTCTGGGGCAGGTGTGGCTGAGCCCAGAGTCCCCTTCAAGGCTCAGAGGCAGCCCGGGGAGGCCGTGAGCGGCCCGTGCACCACGGTGGATCCATTGCCTCTGCCGCTAATGAGTTCAGAGTCCCTCACCCCCAGAGAGAGAGGGGGCCAGGGAGAGGGCCCCCATTGTGCTGAGATTTGCGCTTTCTTCCAGTCTTCCCAGACTCTTGGTGCATGTCTCCCCCACCACTTGCACGCACATGTGTGCCCATCCAGATGCAAATGCGCGCGCGCACACACACACGTGTAGACTGCGGGCTCCTCTCCTTCTGCCGGGCGGAGAGAGGGAAGCTGCTGCACGCTCCACGGGCCAGTGCCCGGCCTCCAAGGACACAAGGGGGCGGCTCCTACCTGGGCCCACAGACACGCGCACCTGGTGCCCCAGGTCGGTTCCGCTTCTCTCAATCCCACACCAGTAGGCGTCTGTGTCGTTTTCCCAGAGCTCATCAATGGTCACCGTGAACGTGTTCCTCCCGTGATCGTCCTGGATGGCCACGCGGCCACGCTGTGCCTTTTGCTCTGACCCGGTGGTTGTAACGAGGGTTTCGCAGGAACCCCAGGCCTCTCCACGGCACCACCACTTACGGTAGGTTTCCCACCCTGGGTCATAGCGACACCGCACGGTCAACGAATCCCCTCTTGACCCTCTCACGGAGGACGGGCCGGAGATGGAGAAACAGCCTGCAAGACAGAAACCCACCCTCCGTCTCCTTTCCAGGGCCCAGGGCTGGCAGGCTGCTGGTACCTCCCTGGGCGCCACCCGTAGCCTCCGCCCCACACCCTCCGCCCTCTGCTCCCTGCCCTCGGCCCCGGGCTCTCACATCCCTCCTCTTGTTTGCTCCTTAATCCAAGGCACCATTTCTTTTGCTGTCACCTCCCTCGAAAAGGTCCCCTCTGGGCTCCTAACTGCTCACGTCCTTGAACACACCCTTCCCCGCCAGCCCATGGTCCCCAGAGCTGTGAGGTGCACATCAGGGCCCCCACGCCCGATGCTCTGCACCCACACATCTGCAACCCCCCGACTCCACACAGGTGATCAGGCTGCAGAAACTAAACATGGACAAACGTGCACATGCACACAGCACTCTCATTGCGCACGCTCGCTCACACACTCACTCTTTTCCGTTCAGCCTGACAACCGTGTCCTTTTGTGTCTCCGCACCTTCGCTCAAGCGGCTCCCTCAGACTGGAGTGCTTTCTCTCGGCTGGGATGAATCAAAGCTTCTATCCGTTCCTCAGGGCTCAGCTCAAATGTCACCTCTTCTAAGCTTCTCAGATTCTGAAGCCAACTTAGCCCTCCCGATGACACCAGACAACATTGTCCCTGTCTCTGCCATCGCGCCGACCGCACTGACCACGGTCCCGTCTTCGCTTTGTCCCGAGCAGAAACTCAGGCAGGCAGGTGAGGTGGGTGGAGGGACAGATCAGACAGCCTGTCACCCTGGCTTCCCTGCCTGTCCCCTCCCGGTACTCTGAGTGCTTTAGGGAAGGGGGCCCAGCTCTGGCTACAAGTCACCACCAGCCAAGGAGGCTCTGAGCCACCCAGGTTCCTGAGCCCCACCCTCACTGAGAGGGTCTGAGCTGGAGCCCCACATCTGAGCTCCGGAAGGTCTCAGGGATGGACTCGCTCATTGGTTCCTCCCCCTGTGTTGGGGGTGCGGGCAGAGCCAGGGGGAGGGACGCTGTCCCAGCAGGGGCACTTCTGCTGTCTCCCACCTGACAGAGCACCTGGGAGGCAGCAGGCCCTTGATTTCCATTCCACTCAAGGGTCTGGATGCTGGACCGGATGTGTCCCTTCCCCCAGGACTGACCCTGTCTGTGTCCTGCCCAGTCTCAGTGATGCCCCTTCCTACAGCCCCGCCCCTCTCACCTGGGACCAGGAGCAGGAGCAGAGGTGGGAGCAGCCACATGGTCCTGGCGCCGCGTTCTCTCCCTGGGGACCGTCAACTGCCCGTGACCTCCAGGGACTGAACGGAGCCCAGAGGGAAACTGCCTTCGATTGGTCTGAATCATTACATTTTGTCTCTCTCCTCCACTTCCCTCATTTGTTGTCCTCAGTTATTTCCTCATTTCATTCATTAGGACAAAAGCAGTGTCATCACTTATGAGAGTACGACCACTGATGTGTCTTCAATGACTTGGGGGAAGCAAAGCATCGTCCAGGCCTGGCCAGGGATCCGCTTGCCCCTGGGAGTGTGAGGAGCTCAGAAGGTGGGGCCAGCACATGGGGCAGGACACACGACAGGGCTGCACAGAGGAGCTCAGAGCTCAGGTCCCAGGGAGCGAGGGGGACACGCTGGGTGTGCCCTTGGGAAGGACACAGTGCTCAGGGCTGACACCCAGCCGGGCAGCAGGAGCAGTCCCGTCCCCAACCTGCCTCCAGGCAGCCCCTCTGCATGGCGGCTCAGACCCCTTCCCACCCTGTCCCCTGTCCCTCCCTCCAGACAGCCTCCTCCCAGTCCTGGGTCACCCTGAAGCAGACACCACATGGGGACATGACAAGAAGGAGAAGTGGCCTTTTCCCTCAGCCTCAGTTTCTCTCGGTGGTCCTCCTCACACCTCTGTATCTTTCACTGGCTGTGGGTTCCACGGCGCTGGGGACACAGCTCATTCTAACCACCTTCTGAGGGACGGCCCCTCACCTACCCCCTCTTCCTGTGGAAGGTCCCCTCTCCCTTTGCTTCTCTCCCCCTCCCCGCTCGTGGAGTCTGTCCTGGGAGGGGAAGGGCCCTTCCTGGCCCCTCACACAGGACGTCACGCACACACCTCCTGGCACCGATCTCCCAGATCAGTTCCGGCTCTCACCGCCAGTGCCTGCTGACACTCTGGTAGAACTCAGGCATGCCCCAGCAGCATTTCTGACCTCCTCACTCAATCTGTCACAGCACCTGATCCGCAGGCCCAGGGCCTCCCCCTGCAGCCCGCCACTGTGTGATCAGTCTTCCTAAGGTCCAGTCCACTGGCTGTCCTTCCTGCCACCTGTCACCCACCCAGGGCCTCGCTGGGTGGGGGCTCGGAGGTGGAGCACACAGGGCGTTGCCAGCTCAGGGGAGCGTGTGGTGGAGGTGGAGGGGGGGAGCACCTGTTTGTTTGCGTTTGTGGCTCAGCCTTCCCCCCGGGGTTGGGTGTCCAGGTGAGTGCGGGAGCCTGCAGCCCAGGACGTTCATTCAAGGCGGGGCGGGGCAGGGCAGGACCACAGGGGAGGCTGGCCTCCTCCCAAGCTGCCTCTCTGAGCAGTTATTGAGGTGAAATTGACATACAATAAATTGCATACATTTAAAGTGTACAGTGTGAAAATTTTTTTCATTTTTCTAAAATTATTTTTTCACACAGTAAAATCCATTTTGTGGTGGAGTTGTAACACAAGCTTCATTTCATGGAACCGCCCCCAGAAACATGCCAAGCAATTGCGTCACCTCCCCCACGAGGTCCTTGACTGTGGATTCGTGTCTGTGTGGCGCGTGGTCAAGACATGAGGCCAGACACCCAGGGGCTCCATGGCTGCAAACTCAGCTCAGGCATGGAAACTCAGCTCAATCTCAGAGCCTTTGAGAGGCCGTTCAAATCTGAACCGTGTGCGCCACCCAGTGGCCAGTCCTGAGTATTCTCTTCAGTCTGGTCAGGCATGTATTGCTGGGGGTAAGCCTGGGAGTTCCAGGGTCCCTTTCCTTTTTTAAAATTATTTTTCAGTTACAGTTGACATACAATGTTATAGTGGCTACAGGTGTACAACCCGTGACTTGACACTTCTATAACTTCTGAAGTGATTCCCCTGACACACGCATCTTGCACACCCACAGTGACGACATTATCCACTGTGCTGCTCACACTGCATGCACTTCAAGCCCTGTGACTACTCCGTAACTACCAGTTTGCACTCTCCGTCCCTTCCTCCTCTCCACCCATCCCCCCAACCCCATCCCGTCTGGCAACCATCCCAACGTTCTCTGTATCCACGCGCCTGCTTTTACTCTGCTTGTTCACTTATTTGTTCTAGGCTGTGTTATTCTGGTCAAGATGGAGGCATAGGTACACACACTGTGCCTCCTCATGCAATCAGAAGAAGGACAACAACAATTAAAAACAAACAAAAAAACAACCAAAACTGACAGAAAATTGAACTGTATGGAAGTCTGACAACCAAGGAGTTAAAGAAGACACATTCATCCAGACTGACAGGAAGGGTAGAGATGGGCAACCAGGCGAGAGGACTCGTGGCAAGGTGGCAGCTGGCCGGCAAGGCAGCAGCGGGTGGACCTGGTGAGGTGGCGGCTGGCGGACCCGGCAGTCCCACATTCATGCACAGAGAAACCGGGAGGAACAACTGGGGAACTAGATAGACCAGGCAACCTAGGGCCTCAGTGCAGGGGAATAAAGCCTCAAACCACCAATTGAAAACACCTGTGGGACTTGAGGCAACGGGAGAAACTCCCAGCCTCACAGGAGAGTTCATTGGAGAGATCCACAGGGTTCTAGAACATACACAAGTCCACTCACCCAGGAATCAGCACCAGAAGGGCCCAGTTTGCTTGTGGGAAGCAGAGGAAGTGACTGAAATCCGGCGGAGAGCGGAGCAAGTGCCATTGTTCCCTCTCGGACCCCAGCCTCACATACAGCATCACAACACAGCACCTACGTGGGTTGCCCCGCCCTGGTGAACTGAAGTCTCCACCCCTCACCATGAAACAGGCAGGTCAAGAGGAAAAAAAAGGCCCAAATGAAAGAACAGATCAAAGCTCCAGAAAAAATACAACTAAGCGATGAAGATATAGCCAATCTATCAGATGCACAGTTCAAAACGCTGGTGATCAGGATGCTCACAGAATTGGTTGAATTTGGTCACAAATTAGATGAACAAATGAAGGCTACGCTAAGTGAAATAAAGGAAAACACACTGGGAACCAATAGTGATGTGAAGGAAACTGGGACTCAAATCAATGGAGTGGACCAGAAGGAAGAAAGAAACATCCAACCAGAAAAGAATGAAGAAACAATAATTCAAAAAAATGAGGAGAGGCTTAGGAACCTCCAGGATATCTTTAAATGTTCCAACCGGAATTATAGGGGTGCCAGAAGGAGAAGAGGAAGAGCAACAAGTGGAAAACTTATTTGAACAAATAATAAAGGAGAATTTCCCCAATCTGGCAAAGGAAATAGACTTCCAGGAAGTCCAGGAAGCTCAGAGAGTCCCAAAGAATTTGGACCCGAGGAGGAACACACCAAGGCACATCATAATTACATTAGCCAAGATTAAAATGAAGGAGAATTCTAGAAGCAGCAAGGGCTAAGGGCAGAGTCTCCTATACAGGAGTTCCCATCAGACTGTCAGCTGATTTCTCAAAAGAGACCTTCAGGCAAGAAGGGGTGGAAAGAAGTATTCCAAGTCATAAAAGTCAAGGACCTACATCCAAGATTGCTCTATCCAGCAAAGCTATCATTTAGAATGGAAGGGCAGATAAAGTGCTTCTCAGATAAGGTCAAGTTAAAGGAGTTCATCATCACCAAGCCCGTATTATATGAAATGTTAAAGGGTCTTATCTAAGAAAAAGAAGATGAAAAACATGTATAGTAAAATGATAGCAAAGTAACAATTATTAACAACCACACCTAAAATAAAAACAAACTAAGCCAACCACTAGAACAGGAGCAGAAACACAGAAATGGAGATCACATGGAGGGTTAGCAACAGGGGAGTGGGAGGAGGAGAGAAGGGGAAAAGGTACAGAGAATAAGTAGCATAGACGGTGGGTAGAAAATAGACAGGGGGAGGGCAAGAATAGTGTGGGAAACGTAGAAGCTAAAGAACTTATATGTATGACCCATGGACATGAACTAAAGTTGGGGGAATGTGGGTGGGAGGGGGTGTGCAGGACAGAAGGGAATAAAGGGGGAAAAATGGGACAACTGTAATAGCATAATCAATAAAATATTTTTAAAGAAACCACAAAAAAAACCCTGGTGTGTCATGTGACCCGGCCACTGTATCCTTCTCAGTGCCCCCCAGGAAGGAGGGACAAAGGCAGGTGGCAGTCCCTGAGCCTGCGGCGCTGCGCACTTTCTCAGCCTGGTCCCGGGACTCTGCCACTTTCTCCCCCTCTGCCGGAGTGCAGTGGGAAGGAGCCTGTGCTCTCTGGACATGGCTCAGAGCCTCGTTCGTCCACTGCGCTGGTGCCGTCACGTCGACTGGACTTGGAAACAAGAGACCAGCAACTGCACGTGTCCCAGAGGCTGGGCGATAAGCCCCACCCAGATTCAGGGACCTGCGGCGTCGGAAGTTTCGGGGTCGGTGGTGCGGCACATGCCGGACGTGACCTTCAAGGCAAAGGGCAAGTGAAATATCCTGCATTCCGCAACTCCTGCTTCTAACTGTCCTTCCTGTGAGAACTGAGGGGAGCTTTGAAGTCAAGGTCAGCAGGTGTGGGTGAGAAGCGGGACCAGAAATGGGGAAGAGGTTGGAGCATTTCTCCAAACTCATGCGTGCTGGTGTGTCCCCCAAATGCCTGTGGACAGGCTTCAACCAGAGGAGAAGAAGTCAGACAGCTCTTTAACTTAGTAAAATAGGACGCTGGTGTGTCCCCTTGGGAGCGGGAGATGGGGCTGGAGCCCGGCTCCTGTCCTCTCCATTCTGGGCTTTAGACTGTTACGGAAAATAATTCGGAAAATAATGACTCTGGTGAGATTTGGGGTGAGGGAGTGAGGCTTTATTACACGTGCGGACCCAGAGGAGGCAGTCTCCAAATTCTGGGCCCTGAACCTTGGCTGAGCAGGGCTTTTATTGCTCTCCGGACGCCCTATCCTACGTGGCAAAAGCAGGAGGTACAGAAACTGATGCGAAAATAACTCTAGCCTTGAGGTGTCCTTATCGGAAGCTGGGTGTACAGAAGCCAAAGCAGAAATTATGACTACCTAACCGAAACCAAGTGGTTTGGTGGTTTCTAAGTAACCTAAACAAAACTCTTTCCCAGTTCCCGGTCCCTCTTCTGGGTCACTCTGTCCTAGTTGACTTTTCTTCTACAAGACAACACCTCTTTGCCTGCTCACCTTAAAACACACCTTAAGTCATGAAAAGATGGAGGACTCCGAGTGTCTGACACAGTGAAACACAACCGTTTTGCGTAATATTTTGCTCCCACTTGTTCAGAGATCTCAGCCAGTGCTGTGTTGGATCAGTTATGACCAGATAACCAGGAAACATCAGACCTTCGGGAAGGCCTGCAGTAGAGAAGAGAAGGAGCAAACCAAACCAAACCAGGACTGAGCATGCCGTCCAGAGATGGATGTAATTCAGGGAACAGAAAGAGGTGAAGACATCAGCAATCAAAGAACCGAAGAAAGGAGCTTTGGCAAAAATATATCACCTCTAAAACAAGTCTTTCATCTGAGGGTTGGAAGACAAAGCAAAACACAAAATGAAAACTTCCCAACGGCAGAACAAAATTCACAAATATGGCAAATGTATATTAAAACAGAGGTGCAAAGAATTCATTTGGAGAGCGAGTGGACAGGTGACAGAGAAGGAGAGCGGGGACCTTCTGAAGGAAGAGGGGAGAGGTGAGGGACAGTCCCTTAGGGGTCATTGGAATAATCAGTTTCCATGCAAGCTGGTTTGCCAAGAGCCCACCGCCAGTGAAATATGCCAAGATTTGGTGGGAAAAACCATTCTCAGATGAAATGGGAATGAAGGGAAAAGGCCACTTCTCCTTTCATATCATGTCCCCACCGCAGTGTGTGCTTCAGGGTGACCCAGGACTGGGGGGAGGCTGTCTGGAGGGAGGGTCAGGGGACAGTGGGGGAGGGGGTCTGAGCCGCCCTGTGGAGGCGCTGCCTGGAGGCAGGTTGGGGACCGCACTGCTCCTGCTGCCAGGCTGGGTGTCAGCCCTCAGTGCTGCGTCCTTCCCACAGTGGGAGGCCTCCCTCGCTGCTTGGGACTCGGGCTCTGAGCCCCTCTGTGGGGCCCCACCGCACGTCCTGCCCCGTGTGGTCCACACACTCCCAGGGGCAAGCGGAGCCCTGGGCAGGCCTGGACGCTTTGCTTCATCCAAGTCATTGAGACATATCAGTCATGCACTCGTGAATGATGACACTGCTTCTCTGCCACCTGCTGCAATTAGGAAGGAACTGGCGACAACAAAGACAGGAAGTAGATGAGAAAGACAAAAAACAATGATTTAGACAAAGCAAAGGCAGTTTCCCTCTG
>PVKU01009212.1:0-64243 GCA_004027475.1 Anoura caudifer
CTTCCTTCCTTCCTTTCCTTTAGCCTTGGGGGTGTCATGAAGGTGTCTTGGGGTTTAGCCCAAGAGGAAAATGAGGAGACACAAGCCAGAGTCTTTGCTTCTCTTAGTAGAGAAGCTGTTGTCACTTCAGGAATAAATTTGAAAGTGTGAAGAAGGCCAGTTACTGAGGCCTGGGGCGGTTGTGGAAAGCTTTATCATGAAGACAAAAGTTTGCAGGAAAGATGAGCCTTGACTAAGCAAAGACCAGAAAATGGGTCTTCTAAGAGTCTGAGTAAAGTTACTAATGAAACCGGATGCGCTCTGCAGCGTGCCCTTCCCTATTCCATCACTATTCAGTTCTTCACCCACATCAGAGCTGGCTACTGCAGAATGGTCAGCCCATACGAGGTCTACACAAGATCCCGCAGGCCGTGGATCCTAAGGACTCAATAGCAGTGCAAGGGTGGTGGGGGAGGGGACCCGAAGAAGGAGCGGGACTTTATTTCCCTTCACAATTTCCATCAGATTGCCTCACCCATTTTCATGGGTACCAATAATATTTCCTCAAGATAATATGAATTGCTTGGCCAACATCGCTCCGAGGTCCTGCCAGCTCTCCAAATAGATCACTGTTCTTATGCCCCTTTGGGAGCTGCCACAGAAAGAAGTGAACATTTGGAGAGGGCCACCTTGAGTCATGGCCCCCATGAGAAATTCTCCAAAGAGCCTTCTGAGTTGTCAAAAAGACCTCGTTGCTCTCTTTTCTCCCAGGATCCTTAGCCGCGCCCTTGAGCTTGCGTCAATGAACTCATATAACCATTTTGGAATGAACCCAGTTGGGCACAGGGAGGCGGGTGACGTGAGCCACTTGTGCGACGTACATGAGGCAATATGCTGGCTTTTCAGGGCCTCAGCCCCAAGTGCACGAGCCAACACGTGTGCCACAAACCAAGAGGAAGGAGAAAGTGACGTGCCCAGGGGTTTACTGTCTCCTTGGTCCTCATAATCCAAGCTCAAGACTGGACAAAGTATTTTTGTAGCTTGAAATCAGAGCGAACTGCTTTCTTTTACGTCCGTGTCTCAAAGACACTTGAAAGTACATGACAGTCCAAGGCTTGCCAAGGAAGGAAGAAGCAGCTCATTTGTCTCCTGGCCTCAAGGCTTTCTTAAATGACAGCAGGGAAGCAGTAAATCAAGTCCAGTGGGGTCCTACCCATGGAGAGTTTGTCTCTAGAAAGTGTACTTCATGTCAAATGGTCATGGACGACTGGAGTGTAGAGGGACTTGAAACAGCGTATCCACGTGCTTGAACCCGGGCTCTATTAACCTAGGGAAGCATCAGTCTAACCTGCTCCTCCACTGGCAAACTCAGACGTGCTTTGGAAGATTTCGAAAGAAGCGTAGCTGCGTGCTCAGGAATACATTTCTGATTTACTTGCAGAAAATACAAAGTTCCTTTTATTCTCGCTATAGAGAGAGACCGACTGATCCTGTTAAAATCACAGTTTTAAATGTAGCATGTAGGACCAAGAAAAAGTGTCATTTGAATGCATTGATATTTCTCAGTTTAGAAGAGAGTGAATAGTTAAATTTAGCTTTATCAAGCAAAAGAAATGCTCCACTTATCCCTGTTCAAGGAATTTCGGTAACTTTATCATAGCGTTGGCATTTACGGCTTCCCCACCTTTCAAGCCAAAGTCCATGTGGGAAATGGGGTAAAGTGATGGGGCTGCATCCGGGAGACTCCTCTGGCCACCCTAAGGTGTGTTTTGGAGGTGGGGGCGCGGGGCTATGTATGCACACCTGCGACCACTCAGGACCAGATTAGGTGTGATGCTGCAGGTTGGGATATGTGACTAATCAGGTACTAGCCACGTTTTAGAGCTGGGGTTTCAAGCTAGGCTGCACGTTGAACTCACCTGAGGAATTTGAAAGTACTGGTCTGGGGCATCCACCCCAGAGATCCTAACTGAATTGGTCTGGGGGGTGGCCTGGGCACCAGGAGTTTTAAAAGCTCCCCCCGGTGGTATGGAGGCACGGCCACAGTCGAGAAGCAGTGTTAGAGCGGCCCGTCCCAGGCTGTTTTTGCAAATAAAGTTTTATTGGAACATAGCCACCCTTCCTTTACATATTGCCTATGGCTGCTTTCTTACGGTGACAGAGCTGAGTAGGCCAGACAGAGAGACCTTATGACCTGCGATGCCCAACCTAGTCCTATCTGATCCTTTATGGACAACGCTTCCTAAGGCTGCTTTGGAGAGAAACTTCTGGAGAACATTTAGTATGGCATGAAAAATCACTTTAGAAGGATCTTTGCCCAACGTCGGGGCAGAATTCCCTTATGGGACTCGGGCAAAATATTCATAGTACATAAATACCACCGTACTATGAATGTAAATGAGCCCTCATAGCTGGTCCTGTTTTCCGCCTTTGGGAGCAGCGAGGCAGGAAACGCTAGGCGGCTTCTGGTTCGTGAAAGCAGGGAGCTGCTCTGCGGAAGAAGCAATCCTGACCGGAAAAAGCCGAAGCAGAGAAGAGCCAGGGAACTTCAGGTAACAGTTTGGAGGGTTTGGGGGCCGGAGGAGGGGGATGAAAGTGCTGTCAGCCCGTGACGTCTGTCACTGTAGAAGTGGGTGATTCTGGTAATTTTTAGAAATTTGGCTGTGTGCGCTAAATCATATCCTCCTTAGTCTAACGGGCTTCTGTGAATTTCTTGCTGGTTTCCATACCTTTTTAGACATCAGTTTAGTCTTTTTGCAACGGGACTCTGTACTGTGATTGGCCCCAGTGGAAACGAAGTATTTGGGCTACAGGATGGCACATTCTTGAACCCTGACAGCATCTAACTCAGAAAAGTATTTCAGGGAAATATCAACAGCAAATGTACACACATAGGGTATATTTTACAAGTAGAATCCTTCAGTTTCAGCTATTTTCCCATTTCTGTCTGTGCTTCATTATCTGTCTATATATGCTCATCATATTGTTTCGTAAATACTAGGAGTCTTCATGATCCAAGGACAATTTGTATTTGAAAAAGGCCATTTAAAACAAATCCACCTGAAATAGGAAGCAAGTATCATTAGTAAGTAGCGAAAAAACAGATTGGACCAAGATTTCAGTCTCAAAATAAAAGTGGGAAAATAATTCTATACACTCATATATTAAAAATTCAGAATATATTTGCCATACATTCTTTTTTAAAAAGATTTTGTTTATATTTAGAGAGAGGGGAAGGGAGAGAGAAAGAAAGGGAGAGAAACATCAATGTGTGGTCACCTTTCATGCACCCCCTATTGGGGACCTGGCCCGTAACCCAGGCATGTGCCATGACTGGGTATTGAACCTGTGACCCTTTGGTTCTCAGGCTGGCGCTCAATCCACTGAGCCACACCAGCCAGGTATTAATTCTTAAAATAAACAACAATAACACATGTTGATTTTTCTTTTGGCTTAACTGTTCTGGGAAAATACATGATAGTTTCGTATGGCTGTGTATTCACAGCCGACTTTCAGGCAGTCATAGAGAAGGTCACCTTTACAATAACAGTTGAAGGTTGCATCAGTTTCTTCCGAAGACCTCTTAAAGCCCTTAATATTAACATCCTTTTTCAAAGCCCATATTCTGACATGGTAGGACAGAAAAAAATTACTTTCCCTCTACCCTTCTACGTTCTTGGCTGAGATGCCCCCTCCCCCCAATAATAAAAGACAGATTAACAAGAAAAAAACATACGGAAATTTAATACCATGGATACCTCCTGTGTGCTTGGGAGAGACCCAGCAAAACTGAGTAACTCCTGAAACGGCCCAAGCAAGCACCTACGTACTATCCCCAGCTAAAGACAAAACAAAGATGTTGAGCAGTGGGGAGGCCAGCTGTGGGAGGTTGCCAGGAAAAGCACAGTAAACAAGAGTAAGGTTGCCTTCTCCATTGATAAGAGTTTCTCTTCCTGATAAACCAGGTGCAATGCCCTTACAGATAGGGATTTTCCTTATACATATAATTTCCCTTAGAAAAGAGTAAATTCTACTGCTTTTAGAGCTTCTGTTGTATCTGCTTTTTCTCAAAAACAATCAGCTCAAAATAATCTTTATGCCAAAGAGGCATATTTTGGGGGTGGCAAATTTTGTTACCCTCCATTTGGAGATAGGGATGGGATTGTTGCTGTGTAGCTGAGAAGCAGACACGAGGCGTGCGCTCCGAATGACTTTCATCCCGGATCTTGTATTTGCTTACATGCAGGGTAATTCATCGCATCCTTGCTAATGTTCTCTTCTTCCAATGTTAATTCAGATTCTCATCTTGGCTTTGCAGATGGTTTGAGCCATTCTCCTGCATCATCAGCTTTGTCAACTTCATGTTAGCAAGCTTTGGGGTTTCAGTTTAACAACGGTTTGCATTGCATCATTAGATTTTACAACATCCACACTCAGTGGCACAGTTATTTACCAGGCTCCTTCCCTAGATTTAGAACTTTTTAATAGAGACAATGAGACTTATTTATTTTCGAAGGCCACTGACTTGCCATAAAGTAAGCGCCAATTAACAGTAGCTGAATTTAAAGGCTTTTCATTTAAAATCTTCCAATACTGACTAGCAAAAACACTGACAAATAGGCAGGGATGTACCTTTGTTCAAAGAAAGACGGATGCTTAGTTGGGGACAAATTTTATTAAGTGCTCAATTTAATACATATTTTCCATGTTGTTTTGATTTTTGCTTCTCTATCCAGTCTGTGAGTGTTCGGATAATAACTACTTGGACCACAAGCACCACTGAGATTAATTGCCAACCTCCTTAACGGAAGGGCTGTTACCTCTTTATCTTCTACCTTTTCGCTTAGTATCTTCATCTTCCAATATTTCCAGGCCATCCAGAAGAGACCTTATATGACCTCCAACCTTGTGTGAAAGTCTTAAGTAACCAAAGTCGTCATTTCTAATGATCTCTCTCTCTGCATTACAATATGTCAATGGTGATGCTAATAGAGATTCAAAGTGCCCCCAAAGAAAGAGTATTTGCTAACCTGGGCACTCTCTGTACTTGCTTTCAGGGGGGAGCTATTTTAACCTGCTGATTCATTTCTCCAGTCTCCTGGAGATTTCGCTGGCCATTTGGCTTACTTGCTGATTCTTGCCCTTCCAAGAAGCAGCCGTAAATGTAAAGCTCTCAAACAGAAAAGTCAGTTGGTCTCATTTAGAAGGCCACTTTTGCAGGTTAGGAAGATGGGAGATAATAATCCTCCCCCAACCCCACTGAATTTAAATACACAAATTAAAAAGCACATTAACTCATTGTTCAAAGGAAAAGCAAAATGTCACGTGAGGCAGGAAAAAATTCAAATGCAGTTTTAGGCTAATGAGGGAACTGTAGCCTTTTCGCTATTTTGTTCTGGGAGCTTTTCAATCAGTTAGCATTTGCAAAGCTTCTGAACAAAGACAGTAATTACCAAATAAAAATTGCCTCCTGTGCATTGCTTGTGTTCACAGTTTGGCATAACCGGATTTCTGATCCTTTTATTCCAATAGGAATTACCACTCCTCCATTCACTCTAATAACCTATTCATCGCAGCATGAAAACAGCTAAAATATACCAGCAGAACATGCTGCCTCTGCAACCCAAGGCACAGAGAGCAGGAGTTGGCTTCTTCCAGCAGGCGCAAGCATAATAGGCTCTGGAGAACTACAAATCAAACAATAAAGACTCTTGAATAATTGTTTTAATTTGTTTGGCTCAGGTGATTGGTTGCTATCTCACAAAGTGAAGGGTCTGGGGTTTGATTCCTGGTCAGGGCACTTGGCTGGGTTGTGCGTTTGCTCCCCGATCATGATGTTTCCCCCTCTCTCTTTGTCCCTCCTTTTCCCCGCTCTAAAAAAAAAATAAAATCTTGTCCTGCTGATGTGGCTCAGCGGATTGAGTGCCAGCCTGCAAACCAAAGGGTCTCCAGTTCGATTCCCAGTCAGGGCACATGCCTGGGTTGCAGGCCAGGTCCCTTGGTAGAGGGCGTGTGAGAGGCAACCACACATTGATGTTTCTCTCCCTGTCTTTCTGCTTCCCTTCCCCTCTGTCTAAAAATAAGTAAATAGAATCTCTTAAAAATAAATAAATAAAATTGAAAAATAAATAAAATCTTAACAACAAAAACAAACAGAAATTATTTAGTTCCACTTTTTTTAAACTACTCTGTATCTTTTGTCCAAAATTAAATTAATTCCACTTTATATATGGTCAAAAATGTACATCGTAGTAGGAAATTTATGCTTAAATAATGATCTGTGGCTGCTTCTCAGATACATAAATTAATACTTTCTATTCTTTAGGGATATATATCTATCACTATATATATCCTGGATATCCATATATATATATATATATATATATATATATATATATATATCCCTAAGTGAATATATGTATTCATTTTATCAGAAACAAACTAATTGGTGGCAACCCATCTGCAATTCATTATCTTTTTCTACCCTGTGTCCCGTGCTTGAGATAAATGTAAGTATACTTATAAACCACACATCAGAATCCTAGAACAGCATTCAAAAAAGAAGTCTTTACAGAAAATCGAAACCATCCCACAGATCTTTATGTTGCAGCATATTCAAATGTTGGCCTGAGACTGTCTACAAGTGTAATTGTTGTGAGACCAGTTCCAGCCACACCTTTCTCATTGGCCATTATCACATTATGTCACAGTGGGAGCTTAGCGATTAATCCCTTTGGCTTTGGTCATCGACGTTGTTCCACTGTACACTTGTGTTAGCAGCTATACACATTGGTTTGTCCCAGATAGACACTGGCCGTGGTAGCTATTCGGCTAACATGGATGCGTAGCTATAACAGAGCGGGGTCTTGAAAACGGCCCTCTCCAAAAAGTTGGGAGACTTGTTTCTACACCCCAACCTGTTACTGTCTGTATATGACAGTAACTCCCTTTACCTCTCTGAATGTCAGGATGCTATTGTGAAAAGATAGAGGAGGGAGTTGGTCCAAATCATTCTTTTTGTCCCAAAGCGTGTTTCATGGAGAAATGATCTGTTGAGATACATCACTATCTGTTCACTATACCGTTCTAGAAGAATCAAGCCTCTGGGAATTCCTGCAATAAATTAAGCTGTTTTACCTTTTTAATGCAGCATTGCGTGAACTTATATAACGACAGAATTCCCCTTCTCTTCTTTTTTTAGTGGAAGACTCATAACATCGCTACTCTGATCGTTTCCCACACCCACTTGGGGAAGCACGAGACCAGCTCCCTTCCAGAGCTAACGTGCTGTGACCTAATTCCAGGCTCTCTTTTCACTTTGTGGGCCAACGGCAACGGATCTCCATCCTGGCCAACTGCTAGGGTCTGAGAATTTTTAAAAACTCAGTGCCTTTCGTTCTATCCTCCAACATTTATACAGGCAGAAAAGATCTCTCCTTCCATATCTGTCATCCTCCAAACACACACAAAGTGTCTACAATCACCAGGCACAGGGCCCCTAGTCATGTGAATCCAAATTGTAGAAATGTATCCTTGCTTGTGGTTCCTTGGTAGATGTAGATAAAGGGTCAGGCCTAAGTAATCTGAATGTATATGAAGCAATAATGTTTTGCCTTGTCTAGCTCCTGTCTTTTGAAATCAATGCAAATTATATCTTTAAAAAAATTGACACCTGTACCATAATCTCCACTTTCAACTGCCCAGCATCTCACTGATCTTGCCAGGACTTTGCTCTAACCTCTGTTTTAAATTCCAACTGCTGCCATGCTTGCTAATTCCCACTTTTCACATTCTGATGCACCCAGAGAACAACTGTCAGCTACCACCCTTACAATAGCAATTTGCATACTTAAAGTCTAAATTTTCCCTCAGCCTTCTTTCTTCATTTCATTTACCATTTTTTTTTCTAGAATTCTGCCATCCTAACTTTTAATGGCTTTGATTGCTTTCTCTGGACTCTCTCCAAGTTCTGCATCTCTCCTTTGGACTAAAAGTTCTCAGTTTGAACACAGTGCTTCCATGGAGATATGACTAATAACGCATTGGCTCTTAAATCTGGCTGAACATAAAATTAAACATAAAATTAATTTTTTGAGCTATAGAACACTTAGCTTCACACAGCCACATATGGGAAGCATTAATTTTAATGATCAAAATGATTTTCAGTGGAATGGCTTCCTTCCAAAAGTCCAGGCCCATCTCAACTGTTACCTATTTGGGAAGCCTTTTTCTGACCAATGCAACTCAACTTACACCACATCCCTCACAGTTTATAAGCCCCCTTGGGGTCTGGACCATACTGCATCACATTGCCAGCTATATATAGTATCACACCCTTCAGAAGCTTTTAGATTGTGAAGTCCCTTACTCTTGCATTTGTCTTCCAATCCCAGCACTGGAAATGAATCAATTTGTTAGAATCAACACTTGGGACAAGTGTTCACCGTATCCCTCTGTATGCATTTCCCACAAAACAGCAGCCAAAATGGAGGCCCCTTCAATTGTGAGGAGAGAACAGTGTAATCTGCCTACCACCACCACAAGATGTGGCATATGATAGCTATTTGTTTTTACTTAAAAGAACTTTTCCCAATGAAATTTGAAGCTTTCTGAAGATGGGTGCTATGTCTTAGAAGTGTTTTCATTTCCTGTTGTGACTGTACCTAGAAAATTGTGAATGCAAAAACTCTAACTTAAGGACTAACTAAGCGTTCTCAACCCTCATCTTACAGATGAGGAAGCCGAGGCCCAGAAAATTAAAGTGATTTTTCCCGAGTAAAAATCAAGCTCAAACTAGACCTCAGGCTGCCCTATTCCCTGGGCTCCTTTTGCTCACTTCATGTGTCCTTTGTTCATTGAGTGGGGTTGATTGGTTTCCTGGCTCTGTCTCCAGGAACTCTAACTAAAACTCCACCACTGACCTCTCGAAAGGTATGTCTTGTGAAGGGTGGAATTTCCCATTAAGAAAACAGGGAAATGCTGTTGGTAATAAGCTGAAGACCGATTTCTCCTACTAGGCATGATTTTAATGACTAACCACTTGTATACACATGTAGGCCACACCAATGTGGTAGGTTTTAATAAATGAGGTAATTGAGTATGAAAATAAGCATGAGCTAGGCCAGGGTCAAATCCCTGATGTCCTATTAGTCAAAACCATCAAATCTAGAAAAAAATAGTACAAAGAAGATATCACTTCTGTTGCATTCTGTTGAAAATATTCACATTCCAATTTCAACTGAGCAAGATTTCATCAAAAGGGCTCTTTTGCAAACTGAGTTGCATCTCACTGTTGTTCTCTGGATTCTTTGCGTGTATGTGTAGTTTGTAATATCTTAGTGTTGTTGCTACCACTGGCATGTCTATTATTGTTGGATGCTCGAACCCTCATCTCTAATCACTTTCACTCCGCTGAGTAGCCTCCGTGTCATTTCTTGCTGGTGGGTCCGATCGTAGATTCCTCAAGAGAAACACCCAGTGAGGAAGGGGCAATCAGAATGGTCACAATTCACTCCTTGTGAGCCCAGGCCCTGAACGGAAAGGGTTATTTAGTATAAATTTCAACGAATTTCGGGGAAAAGCAAACAGCAAGGAAGTCTTTAACTTGCAGAATATGTTCTTTAGAAGTGGTTCCCAAAGCCATGCTAAACCCTCTCACTTGCCCGGATACCGAAAACCCCAGAACATAAAGCTTCTTGTAAGTGTCCTCTATTGGGTAGGGTCAGGGAGACTCAAAGACGGTGTTGGCTTCTTTGGCAATATGTGCCTGACAAATTCAAGTCCAACTGCAAATGAGTCAGCAGAGTTTTCTGGAACAGCCAAGGAGAGGATTTTTTCTTTAGAAGGCTATTTATTTGGTTGCTACATAATAATGTAGATTAATTAGGAGTAAGAACGAGTGAAACTATTTGGAAAAAGTGATAGCAGCTTGAAAGCGTCACCCACCCGTGAACCTCTTGGAGGAAGAAACATCACAGTTCCCTGCAACTCATATTTTTGAGGGAGAGTAAGAAAGTGACATCAACCTGGATGCTATTCCAAAGCCTTTGATCATAGTGACCCTAATATCAGCCTTCTAAGGTCAAGATTTTTGAAAAAGCGAATTATTTCAAAATTTAAACAAACCCTAGGTAGTCAGAGCTACAGAATTTGTTCAGCGTGGTTCCCAATATGTTAAGAAAGGTATCAAGAGCAAAATCTAGCCAAAAGACAAGTTCATATGGCTTTGAAACATCTTTCCTCATTTTCTAAATGTTTTCTTATCTGGCAAAATGACCAGGGTGGAGAGCGGTATTTTCAATATGCTTAAGATTCAAACTGAGTTTACAGGGATTACTTGAGAAACTCTAGTCTGTGAGGTCCACCTTCTGTCACATGATGTTCTTGGATGTTTGCTCCTTAGGTTATTTCTTCTCTCTTCTCGGTCATCAGTTGCTCCAACTCTACTGGACCTCTCCCATGAACATACATACATTTTCATGTATTCATCACCAATTGCCAACCCATAGCCAACTTTATCTCATCCCCTGAACTATTTTAAGAAGCACTTTCCAGAGATTATATTGTTTCGTCCATCAATAGCTGACCATTTATCTCTAAAAAATAATGATCATTTTAAAACACATCACCATTAATGGGCATCATCCCACCTAAAAAATCAGCATTTTAAACAGTCTATTTCTTACTAAGAACAAGAAACCACACTAGATGCTGACCAGAGGGCAAGAAAAGATCACCCGGTTCTTTTCTTTGAACTTTACTTGTCAACCATCACCTGTCTACCTGAAGAGGGCCTGCTGCTCTATGTTCCTCCCCTAGGGGCAGCATGGCATTTGGGCACGAAATAAGAAAACTGAAATGTCATCTCTCTTTATGTTGCAGTCTGGAAACACTGATTTCAAAGAATGGGTTTAAGGTTATTGTTCCTTTGGTTTTTAAGAGAATATACACTAATCATTTTTAAAATGAGGACTTACAACGAAATAACCTTCCCTTAAACATTGGCTCTTCAGGCTAAACAAAATGGACCATTGTGGTGAGGTTGGCTTTGTAGAAAGTTCATGTCTGAATAGAAAAGGAAGGTGGGCAGATCCCTGGGAGCTTTCACAGGGTCACATGTTCAGCGGGTACCACTGATTTTTTTGTTTTTGTTTTTTTAGCCAAAGAAATCAATCTTAAAAGACCCTACATTTTTTTTTACACATATCAATTTGGTTTGCTTCTTTTTAAAAAGACTTTATTTATTTATTTTTAGAGAGAGAGGAAGGCAGGGAGAGAAACATCGATGTGTGAGAGATACATCAATTGGTTGCCTCTCACATACCCCCAACTTGGGACCTGCCCCACAACCCAGGCATGTGCCCTGACTGGATATTGAACCAGAAACCTTTCAGTTGGCAGACCAGCACTCAATCCACTGAGCCACACCAGCCAGGGCAATTGAATTCTGTTTGCTTCTTAAAGAGCATGGGTAAGATGTATGGAGGGATTATAGGCTGAGAAAATCCTTAGTCTTGGGAAAAGCCCTAAAGAGGAAGGGGGAAGACCTCAGGCTCCAAGGTACCCATCAACGTTAGAGAGAGGTTGTCTGGCAGCAGGATAATCCAGCACCTTCTGCCAACCCCTAAATTTGGCCTGGCTCCTGAATGCAGCCAAGATAAGTGTGAACATTTTTGGTTTCTGAAGTGAGCCTCCATCCAGGTCAAAACACTCTGTAAGAAGGATGGCCTAACCCTTGGCATTCCGAATTCCACACTCTGAGGCTCCCCTTTTCAAGAAGCAGGGACTCATCAGATCTGCTCGTCAGCATGGCAGTGGTATAATTGACGTGTGCTCTAACAGAGCTGGGCTTCTCTACCTTGGCACTATTGACATTTGAGGCCAGGCGATTCTTCGCTGGGGCAGGGGGGCTGTTTGTGCACTGTAGGGTGTTCAGCAGCACCCCTGAGCTCCGCCTACTAGACACAGGTAGCACTGTCCCCTCTCCAGTGTGACAACCAAAATGTCTGCCGACATTTCTAGATGCCTCCTGGGGGGCAATATCAACCCAGTTGAGAATCACTGAAACAGAAGCCGTTTTTTAATCAACTATATGAAATGTCAAGGTTGCTAAGGGATATAAAATAGACTATTTTAGGTGTCAAGTCTTAAAAAATACATGTACCATCATCACTGGGGAAAAACCAGTGCTAATAATTAAACAAAAAACAATAAACAAAAACTACTGTTGCTTCAAAATATCCTCTGAAGGAAGTGAAATGTTATAACACTCTGCTCTTTCGCCCGTGGTGACGGCGATAGCAGGTGTGGTGAATGACACGAACCCGGACTCTGCTCCCGGTTTGCTGGTGACAACGGGCCCTGGCTGAGGGCTACAGCCGCCACGTGCAGTCTGTCTGCTGACAGCCTTCCCCAGCTGCCCCAGCAAATCTCCACATTGTTACAGCTTGAGTATTATAATTACAGAGACGGGTTCTGAGAGTCCAAACTGAAGCTGCTTGACCAAAGCAGCAGAATACAGAATAGCCCAGTAAATTTTAAATGTTGCGGTTCCAAAGTACTCACAAGTGTCGTAGGGAAGGGTTTTAGAGATGAGTCTCAACTTGTCAGAGGCCCTGTGATTTTTTTCACCCGCTGCCATGTAGCGAATCCAACCCGAGTTGAATCGCACTATAGAAACCCTCTTTATGAGCCTGGGTTGTTTTGTGTGAAAGTTAAAAAGAATGAAGTTATGTATGTGCGTGCACACTGGTCACTACATACATATGAATACGTACGCATGCATATGTAATATAAATTAACCTCAATAAGTGCCTAAGGTGATGAAAGTGATGAGGGTAGTTGCCAATGTTAAGCACAAATTGGGGTTGAGACACCGATCAGAGAAAAGTGATCTGTAATGCTGAGAAAGAGCCATCTGTCATGACTGGAGGCTCAAGCTGAGAAGACATAAGTGTGGAGGCCCCAGGAACAGATGGGGAGGCTGAACCCCCACCCAGAGCAGAGGGTCCAACAGCTGGGACTGATTATTCCAGATGGCTGACTGTTACGTCATGCGTCAGATTACACCCAAGTGAGCAGCTACGTTCCAGGCAAGCTCAGGCTAACATGGAGGCGCTTCACAGATGGCGTCCACCTTGGAATTCCATGAGGGATAAAAACACTGGTCAGCTCTGCCTCGTCCTCTATGGGAAGAGCAGAAGGAAGGGGTATAAGCTTCTCCCTGCTCTTATTCTTTTCTATTCTCCAGGTTCCAGTATATGGGAGTAGAGAGGAAAAGAAATGGAGCTTTTAAAGAAGCTTATTCACTCTGTCTTTGTTCCCTGTTTGCTCTCTAAATTACATTATAGAGGGAAATATAATGAACTTTCATTTATGAAATTCAACTTTGAGAAAGTGATTCCACAGTCCAGGATGTGGGGAAAACATTTTCCAAGGGTGAACTTGATCCATTCATCCTCCTGAGTGATACCACAAGGACTTCAAACAATGTATCAGAAGCTGAACTTGATACCTGTCCCCCTTCAGTGTTCCCTTGAAGTCAGAAACTGAGCTCTTGGTAGCCATCAATCAGTTATGGAGTCTTGCAGATTCTATCTCCTCAGCATCTCGTGCAGCCATCTTGGCTTCTCCATTCGCATTGTGATTGCCTAGACTTGCTTCTCCATTCCTGCCTAGACTGTTAAAATTGTTTTTTACAGCTGGCCTCTCTGCTCCCACGCATTCTTTCCATAACTTCCGGAATCCTTTAAAAACTCTTATCTGTTCATATTATTTTCCTGTTTACAACTTTCGTATGCTTTTTCCCATTGTCAAAGGTTTTAAACTTTTTTTTTTTTTTTGTCTTGACAGACATAGCACGGATGAAATTCGTCAGAACAACAGAATCCTACAGGCATAGACAGATTTTGACCAAACCTTTTTTTTTTTTTTTTCCTTTCAGGGAAATAACGCTCAGCACTGTGAGTCAAGATGTGTCATTACAAGGTATGTTGTAGATTATATAGACTAGACCATGAGCACAGTTGCCTTTCTGCTACGCCTATAAGACGTCACCTCCGTGTCACAAGAGGATATGTGTTGGTGCCCACATTGATTTCTTTGTCTTGATAAATGTGCTGTGGTTATAAACGATGCGACCATTAGGGCAAGCTGGTTGAAAGGTATTTGGGAACCTTCTGTACTATCCTTGCAACTCTTCCATAAATCTAAAATCCTTTGAAAATGTTACTATATTAGCTATGTTCTTGATGTTATTTAGGTCTATTCTGTCTGAGTAGTGGAAACAGCATATGATGACGTGCCATGGTGCATCTCTTCCTGTGCGTCTCCCCCCAGCTTCACATTCAGTGGTATCTAGTGGGTAGTTTGATATCCGACAGTGTGGGGGTATTTACACAATGACAATTGGTAAATATTATAAATATTTATTAGCATACCAAAGCAGCCAGATATTATTACTCTCTCTGCCTGAACGGGAGAAAGATATTGATAAATATGGGTTGTCAGGAGAGTGAGGGAGAAGAAAAAATGCTTACTGTGAAAGCTAGCTCCCCCTGCAAGGGCTTTACCTCCTGCCTAGAGCTGGTTCAGGGCCCCTGAGCAAGCTGGTCGCAGGCATATGGCCGAGATCCCTGTACCAGGAAGGAAGGGTGTGGAGCCCGCCATTTGAAATCCTGAAGAATTTGTGCAGTAGGGTTCAGAGTGGAGACAGTGGCAGCCAAAGGGGAAGATTCCCATAATTTCAGCCATTGTGAGTACAATGGGGAACAGCCAAAATACTTCAAGGTTGGCATCAGAGAGCAGGGCTCATCATCTTTACGTGGCAGCTAACATGTTCCAACATGGTTTTCTGAGCGTTAAACATCTGTCAAACGTCCATGAACGAATATTATTCTGTGCCAAAGTCATCAGAAAGATTTCGTGCATAGGAAAAAGGAACCCTTCCAGGGACCACACATCCAATAGTGGGATGTTGAAAAATTCCACCATCCAGACCTTTAATGGCAGACGTGATCAGCATTGAGGGTATGTTTTGGTCATTGTTTCAAAGCTTTCATTTATTTATTTTTAGAGAGAGGGGAAGGGAGGGAAACACTGATCAGTTGCCTCTTGCACTCCCCAACAGAGGACCTGGCCCGCAACCCAGGCATGCACCTTGACTGGGAATCAAACCGGTGACCATTTGATTCCTAGGCTGGTACTGAATCCACTGAGCTGCACCAGCCAGGGCTGTTTTGGTCATTTTTTTAAAGCACAAACTCTATTGCACTTGCCATATACATGGGGTTTCATTCTTAGGGGAGGAAAGGCAAGGATCAAAGCTGGGGTTAAACATTACAATCAGCAGATAAGGCAAAAACAGTTCACCATCAATATGACTCTAAATTCTGTTAAATCGGTGGTTTTGCAGAGAGGGAGTACACCCCTAGGGGGATTTTAGCGTATTTTGTCGTGGTTTTTGTTTTCTCACCAATAGGGCAGGGGAAAGTTGCCTTAGACATTAATGAGCCACAGCTGGGATTCTAGCCCTCCCTCCTGACTTGGAAAGCCCAGGAAGAGGAAGGACCCTCCCGAGTCCTGCAGGACTTCGCGTGTCCTGCTAGACTTTCACACGTGCTAATGCCTGCTCAAGATTATGTGAGGATGGACCACACATCACTTTACAAACAGACAGAAAGTATTTTGGCACAGTTTTAATAAATATTGCATTTTTCTGGAAGTCAATGACTATGTAAATCAGAAGGTCATGTTTTGTTTTCTACGGAAATGAAGCGCACGTTGTTCATGGTTCCGGAAAAGCATGACATCATCCGTCTTCCACAGGGCGAACCTGGATCTCCTGGCGTGTGGGCGATTGATCCCACGGATAGGCACAGGCATCTGGTGGCTTCATTTCATCTGCCAGTGCAGCTTTACACAAATCAAAAGGCATATCATTTTATTATAAACTCTTTTGGGGTCTCCCTGATACACTGTCATCATAACATCATATTGATATTTGAAAATTATTGGAGAGTTTCAGAATAGAAAAGTAGCTGTTATTATTATTTTTAACCCTAGAATGAATCTTTAGTACAGGAGTCTAGTTTTTTTTTTTTTTTTTTTTTTTTAACATGAAAGAAAGGAGCGGGGAGGATTTATTTGCCTTTCTGGGCCTTAATTTTCCTCAGATGGAACGCCAGCTCCTTGCCTTCTAGCATGTAGCCGTCTGCTCGGCCACGCTGGCCTGGTCTTGAAGCGATGCAGGCAAGAAGCTTGCCCTGCTGGAACTGCTCCTCCAGAAGGCTGCTGATTTTGGCATTCTTTTCCTTTCATCATATTTATTCTGAATTTTCTTTGATCATTTTTTTTTTTGTCTAAAATCTCTTCCTCTTCAGGAGTCGGCTTGGCTCCCTTCTTGCAGCCCAGGGATAATGCAGAGTGCAGCCAATGAGCACGATGCGGTTCTTTCCTAGGGTCTCGGTGCGGACCAGTTTGCTGTTGGATACACTGCAGACGACATCAATAATCCTTGCTTTGCACATACAACACTCTGAGCCCCAGGAGAAGTTGCCCACATCCAGCCTCAAGGCTTGGTACTTCACGTCGCCTCCCCACACATGGACTCTGTGTATGCTGCAGGGGCCTATCTTAGTGTTGGCAGCAGGGCGCCCCAGCTCATATTTTTGCTTCTTGTGCTGGGGCTTCCTCTTGCCTCCGGTCTTGCGGGGCTTGTGCTAGTTGTCCCAAGAGATGCCCATGGCTTGGCGCCAGCTAGAAAGAGAGCTTTTTTAAAAAAGAAAAAAATGGGAGCACTGGGTCTGATAAAGTTGAGAAATCATTACCTGAAGTTTCTTTAAGTCACTGGAATCTGGGCTGCTGGAAACCAAGTCAAGAATGAAATTTATGTTTTTCATCGTTCATTCAGGCTGCCGTCTCCTTTCTCAGGGATCCCGGAGGTCCTGGCTTTGTTTTATTTAAGGCAAGATTTCTCAGCTTTAAAACTATGGCCATTTGGGGCTGCATAATTCCTTGTGTGGGGGGCGGGGGGTGTTGCTGTCCTCTGCATTATAGGCTATTTCGCAGGGTCCATCCCTGGCCTCTACCCTCCAGACGCCAGGAGCAACCTCCCCCAGAGTTGTGACAAACAGAAATGTCTCCAGACATTGCCAAATGACCTGCGGGGGCAACATTGCCCCTGGTTGAGAAACTCTGGAGATCTTTCCGGAGTGACGGGAGTTTTCGTCACGTTTCTCAAAGTGTGATCTGCAAATGGAACTTAAAAAGTAGAATCCACTGGAGTGCTGGCAAAGAGTGCAAATCAGTATCTGGGGTGGGGGCAGGAATCTGCATTTTGGTGTCTGTGTCATGGGTGAGGATGCGCTACAGAGCTCCAAAGACCTCAGCTTGATCCTAGTTTGCTCTTTTACGAATAGCGTGACTCCATAGTTCTCAACAAACTGAGAGAGAAAATCATGCCACGTCTCAGGATTCGTGCAAGGATGAAATGAGATACTGTACGGGAGGGCTTGCTTCGCAATAGCACAGGTCTTGTTTATCTTCGTAATGCCTTGTTACCCTAACCCAAGCCAGGGACATGCTGCAGGTCTTCAAAGGGGCAAATGCTTTGAACTGTTCCAGGTGATGGGCTGTAATGCTTCTCAGCTGCCAGCCCTGATCTTGGAGGGTGAGTACTAGTCCAGCCCCTTAGGTCAAGAAGCTGAGACTCCTTCCTCCTTTTTGTTACCTTCCTTTTAAGGGATCAACCGTAACTCCAGGGAGCAAACATGGAAAAGAAAAAAGTCACAGAGCTTCTGGGGTGGTAACTGTAGCTACCCGGTGCCCAGCTCTTCTTTGCAATATCCTCTGCCCTTTCACCCAGTAAAGATTGCAGGAACAGGAAGGAGCTAGGCTCATCCACCCTGTTCTATCCCATTTCCATTTGCAGTGGTAACTGTTATGAGGCCCGGAAAAGTTAAGCCAGCCAGGGTCACACAGCTAGCAAGCGGAGGAAGCACGAATTGGAACCCAGTCAAACTGTCTAACCGGAATGAACGCTTCCAAAAACATGAGTGAGAAATAACATGTTAAAATACCAATGACTTAGCAAGGCTGTGGACCACTGCTCACTAATATAGTCCCTAGACACACTTGCCTGTCTAAATTTTAAAAAAAAATATTTATTTTTAGAGACATGGGAAGGGAGAGAGGGAGATAAACATCAATGTGCGAGAGAAACATCGATCAGCTGCCTCTTATACGTGCCATGACTGGGGACCCAGGCCTGTGCCCCAACCATGAACGCAACAGGTGACCTTTTGCTTTATGGAATGATACCCAATCAACTGAGCCACACCAGTCAGAGCCTAAATGGAAATCTATGTTAATGAAAATTAAAGAAAGCAAAAGTCAGTTTGGGAGGCACGCTAGCTGCGTTTGAAGTGCTCAATAGCCACACGTGGCTAGGGACTACTCTATTGGACAGCACAGGTGTTGAACATTTCCATCATCACAGAAAGTTCTATTGAACAATGTTATGAATTGTATTTTTTATTTTTTTTAGAAGAATCTCCTTTTTAATTTTTCTCTAGTTTTATTTTTATTTATTTCTTTTAGAGAGAGAAGAAGGGAGGGAGAAAGAGAGGGAGAGAAACATCAGTGTGTAGTTGCCTCTCATGTGGCCCCTGTTGGGGACCTGGCCCACACTCCAGGCATGTGCCCTGACTAGGAATCAAACCGGTGACCCTTTGATTCACAACCTGCACTCAATCCACTGAGCTATACAAGCCAGGGCAATGTTATGAATTTTAAATAACCACAGAAGCCTATCTCAGTATTTCTGTCATTTTAACTAGGACCATGTTACACTAAAATAAAAATGTACATTAGGAATGTCTGGGGTCAAATTGTTTGCTCCCCTTAAATGGTTATTTCTTTTGTCATTTTGAGGACTTATACCAGAGAGGAAATTAAAAAATGAAATATTCCCTATGCCCCGATTGACTCCTCAATAAATGAACAGCTGAGTCATAGGAAAAGTATTCCATTTGCCAGTACTCTTTGTTAGTGCTCAGTGAGTTTTCAAAGAGAAAATATTTGAAAAATGTCCTACTCAGAATTATTATGTTTTCCTCAACTATAGACTCCCTCTGTGTTTTTTAGTTTTATTTTTTAAAACTATTTTATGTATTTATTTTTAGAGAAAGGGGAAGGGAGGGAGAAAGGGAGAGAAACATTGATGTGTGAGAGACACAATGAACTGTTGCCTCTTGCGTGCTCCCAGCTGGGGACCTGGCCCCCAGCCCAGGCATGTGCCCTGACTGAGAATTGAACCAGTGACCTTTTGGTTCGCAGGCCGGCGCTCAGTCCACTGAGCCACACCAGCCACAGCCTTCCTCTGTATTTTTTAAATGACAAGATTTACCACAACATTAACCAGAAAGGAATTTTTCATAAACAGCCACACATCATTCTCTGCTGGTTATTTCCAGGAAGAGAGCAAAGGAAAACATGGTAGATTAGATCCTTCATATCTGAACAGATTGTGTTCACAAAGTCAATTCCAACGGAGAAACGCTGTAGGTATTTACTGAGAAAACGGAACTTGCGGACGTACCCAAATAAGAAGAGTTGAATCCATTCACTCCACGGAACGAGAGCCTCTCGGAACTTACTAGCAGAATGGAATCATAAAGTGTTAGAGCTAAAAAAGACCGGAGAACACATTTTACCGACATCTGTGGATAAAGAGGCCGGGATTCAGAATGAAGGGACACAGCCAGTTAGTAGCAGAACCAAGACTAAGGCAATGACAAGGATCTATTTGGCTTTAGATCGCTGGTGTTTTCCTTTCTGAAGCCTGGCCAGGCAGTGAATGGCCCTTGGCCGAGGTACTGAGAACAGACCAGCATGTCTGGGGGTCTGCTATAGCCCGTATCAGGTTGAACCCTGTTGTGTAACTTCCCCAGATGGTGATTGTCAAATTTCTGACACAACATAAAGTTACAAACAGCCCTTTCCATTCAGCCGCTCCCAGTGTCTTTGAAAGCATAGAGAGCAGCGACTTTTGTCCTTCAAGACCCTCTGATGCTTCCTTCAAAGGAGGCAGCAGTTCAAAGGGAAGTAGCAATGTGGAAGCTCATTGTTTAGGCACGAGCTGGCTGGGTTTCCAGGGCCTCAAGGGAATTGGGGATTGAGGACCATGTCAACTTGATTAGGCCTTCAAACAGCCTTTCATGAAGTAATGCTTAAGAAGGTCTCTTTTGGGAGTAAGGCAGATACCTTTCTCCCGGGCTCCATTCTTCATGCCTCGCTTTCCCTGTCTCTTCTACAATGCAGAAGTCATTGGATATTTATGAGGAAAATCCCTAATACTTTTCATATTCCTTCAAGGTGGTGTACATCCATAAGGCATATTTCAATCCCCTCAGCTTTGAGATCAGGCAACTAGTACCTACATCGCAGGATTGTTGCAAGATTATGCAGTGCTTTATTAAGTGATTTGGACATTCTGGGTTTATGAATTTCCTAAGGGACTTTCTGCCTCTAGAAAACATACTAGCCAAGAGGTGCTTCTCCCCCGGATGAGAAATTACTTTATCAAAATCCCTTTAGACAACAGGGAAGAAACAAAGCATCATATGCTACACCCACCAATACCAAGAGTTCAGAAAAGCCTCTTCCTCTTCCGAAGCCTTAATAGACGGGTGGATGAGAGGAGGCAAATTTCCTGACCCTCAAGCATGACAACTAGACCCAAATAATGACACTGTGAGGGCCTGTATTACTGATGCATTGTCTTAGAACATTAAATGTTGTAGCTCAAAATAATAAATGTTTATTAGCTCATAGTTTCCAAGGGTTAGGAATCCAGATGGTTCTGGCCATGAGGGTGCAGTCAAGATGTCAGCTGGGGCTGCAGTCATCTGAAGGTTTCACTGGGGCCGGAGGATCCGCTTCCAAGATGGTACACTCACATGGCTGTGGGCAGGAGGCCGCAGGTCCTGGCCATGTGGACCCTCTGTGGGGCTGTTTGAGTGTTCTGATGACATGGCAAGTAAGCCATGAGAGAGAAAGAGCGAGGAAGCAACCACCATGCTGACACCATCCAGTCTCAGAAGTAGCATGTCGCTTCTGCCGTATTCTTGATTTAGCAGTATCGTTGAGTTTAGCCCATACTCAAGGGGAGGAAAATTAGTGTTCGCCTTTTGAAGGGGAAGAGTTTCAAACAATTTGTGGACACACTTTATGACTACCACAGGGCCCCTCCTGGGTGCCTCAGCCCTCAGCTTTCTCGCAGCACCCCCTTGCTTGTCAAACTCAATGATTGTAAATGCATAAGTCTGGTCATGTATAAAGGGCTCTGAAAAATTGGGTAGGGAAAGTATGAAATAGTATAAGAAGCTTTGCATTGCTTGCATTTTCATTCTCCTTTGCTTAGGTTATCATTGAAATGTACATTTCCACATACTCTACATATTAAAACTCCCTTTATGGGCCATTATTAATCTAAAACCTATGGCGATTGAGACAGGGATTGGATTATAAAATAACTTTATAAGAACAAGGAAAAATGTATAAATGAAATCCAAGAAGCAGCATTTATATGCTTTAATGAGGTCATTGCTTTCAGGCAATTTATGGGCAAACTTTTCATTTAATTGAATTGCAGAGGACATTTGTAAGCTGACAAATAGAAATGTTCATTAAAAAAATTAATCTTCTTGCACCCTGGACCTGAGGGAAAGACAGTGAAGCCTCGAGTGAATGCCATATCACAACCATATTTTGAGAAAAATGGATCAACTATTTTTTAGAGCTATTTCTCTCTATTTATATTATTTTTCCCTAAAATTCTACTGTGAAAAATTTAAACATGCAGAAAATTGGAAGTATAGCATACTAAATATTTGTATACCCTCTACACAGAGTTGATCATTTTGTCATATTTATTTCAGTTTCTACCTCTCTAGATAGATAAAAATCATGCCAAATATTGCCCTTTTTAGTTGCTGACCAATATGAAAGTAAGTTGCAAATATCACGGCACTTCACCCCTAAATGCATCTCCCAAGAAAAGAGGACATTCTCTTACATAATGCTAATAACATGATCATACCTAAGAACTTTAATATTTTCACTGTATGATCTTCAGATGCAAATTTTACCCAACAGACATGTTAAAATGACACGGAAGCCACCCTGAAGGTACTCCTACTTGACAAAACCAGGAAAAATTTGAGCATCAAATAAACAATAAAAATAAAAGATTGGCCCTGGCTGGTGTAGCTCAGTGGATTGAGCGCAGGCCTGCGAACCAAAAGATCACGGTTCAATTCCCAGTCAGGGCACATGCCTGGGTTGCAGGCCAGTTCCAGGCAGGGGACACATGAGAGGCAACCACACATTGATATTTCTCTCCCTCTCTCCTTCCCTTCCCCCCAATGATAAAATAAATAAAATCTTAAAAAAATAAAATAAAAGATTATAAGCCATTGAACAAAATAAGAAACCATGAGTTGATATAAATAAACAGATGGAGAGGGTTTTGTCCTCTTCCAAAACAGATTAGACTACCTAGCAAGATTATTTTACATTTTGCCCTGGCTGATCTGGTTCAGTTGGTTGGGCATTGTGTTGCAAAGTGAAGGGTCAATTCCCAGTCAGGGCACATGCCTAGGTTGTGGGTTTGGTCCCCAGTAAGGGTGGAAGGCAACCAATAAATGTTTCTCTCGCACATTGATGTTTTTCTCCCTTTCTTTCCACCTCCCTTCCCCTTTCTCTAAAAAATTAATCAATCTATTAATTAAAAAATTTTTAAAGACATCATTACCAAGATATCTACATTGAGGAGCTTACTACCACCTATGTTTTCTTCTAGGACTTTCATGGCTTCAGGTCTTACATTCAAGTCTTTGATGCATTTTGAGTTAATTTTTATGAATGGTGTAAAAGAGTGGTTCAATTTCATTCTTTTGCATGTGACTGTCCAATTTTCCCAACACCACTGAAGAGACTATCCTTTCCCCATTGTATATTCTTGGTTCCTTTGCTGTAAGTTAATTGACCATATATGTGTGGGTTTATTTCTGAGCTCTCTATTCTGTTCCATTGATCTATCTGTCTGGTTTTATGCCAATACCATACTGTGCTGATTACTATAGCTTTGTAATCTAGCTTGAAATTAGGGACTGTGATGCCTCTAGCTTTGTTCTTCTTTCTCAAGATTGCTTTGGCTAACCTTTTAAAACCTATAACAGTCCTCCCCACATTTTTTTCCCATACATCGACTATCTAAAGAGTCCATTTCAACTGCCTTGTTCTACATGATAGATTTATCTACATGTTTCCTCCTGGTGTCAAACCTATACCTGGCATTTTGAACTATCAGCCTTCTTCCTACAATCTCATTACCCAGAGATTTATTATGATAACGGACTAATCTCTGTCAAATCCACAAACACTTATTAGCAAATGGGCACTCAAAACCACTATGTGACATGTTTAGTAGCACAGGGATTGCCCGTGGTCGCCCTGAACGCACTGACAGTCCCCTGCGGGAAAGGCTCACTGTGAAGCAGACACAGAGATGTTTGGACAGCAGGACTGGGCAGACTCAAGTCATATTTGGGGGCCTCTGAGAAGGGGAGAGCCGTGTGGCCACTGCAACTCAAGACCTTAAGAACTCACGTATTGTTTAAAACAGTTGGACATAAAAGATGAAGAAGTGAGGTAACTCTGGGATGCCCCAGAGAAATTAGAGGTGGGCCAGGAATGGCTTTGTGACAGAAAGATCCTCAGATTCTTCTTCTATTTCAATTTCTATTAGCACTTGTCAAGCCACCCACTCTTTAGATTTTTTTAAAAAAACATTTTATTTATCTTTAGAGGGCAAGGGAAGGAGAGAGGGAGAAAGGGAGAGAAATATCAATGTATGGTTGCCTCTCGTGCATCCCTTGCCGGGAACTGTCCCGCAACCCAGGCATGTGCCCTTGACTGGGAATCGAACCGCAATCCCTTGGTTCACAGGCCTGCGCTCAATCCACTGAGCTACACCAGCCAGGGCTCAAGCCACCCACTCTTTAATATGCACAATTAGCATTATCTTTTTTTAAAGAACAACTAGTTTATTTTATTTTGAAAAAACTATGTGCTGATGACATGTTATATATAGAAAATCCTAAAGACTCCATCAAAAACACTGCTAGATCTAATCAACAAATTCAGTATAGTTGCAGGATACAAAATCAACATACAAAAACCAGTCATGTTTTCACACACTAGCTGCAAGTTATCTGAAAAATACATCAAGAAAACAATCCCATTTACAATAGCATCAAAAACAATGAAATACTTAGGAATAATTTTAACCAAAAATGTAAAAGATCTACACACTGAAAACTACAAGACAACGATGAAACAAATTGAAGGAGACACAAACAAATGGAAAGATATCACATTTCATGGATTGCAAGGATTAATATTGCTAAAATGTCCATACAACCCAAATCAATCTCTAGATTCAATGCGATTCTTATCAAGATTCCAATGGCATTTTTTACAGAAATAGAAAAAAAAATTTTTTAATTTGTGTGGGACTGCAAAAAACCCCAAATAGCCAAAGCCATCTTGAGAAAGAAGAATAAGATGTAGGTTCTATTATTATTTTTCATATATGGTGAGGCCAATAGTTCAGTAGATGATTACTATTGAAAAGGTAGTTTATTACAGATCCCAAGAGGAGGAGTCAGGTCACACCACTCAGGGCCACATGGGGAAGTGTTGTGGTTGGTCAGGAGGCAGAGGGAGAGAGGGGTAGGTAAGAGCAACAGCTTTTATTGTGGTTCCCATGGGAAGACAAGGGGGAAGGTACGCAGGTATAGGATTGGGTAATATGAATATTTCAATGGGCTCCGTGTGCAGTGCTGTCTCTGGTTGTCCAGATCCTGGCCCTGGGATGTTTAAGGCAAAGGATTGGTGGCTCCAAGTGTAAGAGCTTCATAAGAGAAGTGATCGGGGGTGTGGGATCGGAATTGGTTAGTGTGCGTTGAAAGGCACATTTGCAAGCAAGCCTTCTACCATCTCTAGGAATTGGCTAACTCTGGGAGTGGCAGGTGTTCTCTGGTCATTAAGGGACCAAGATGTCAAAGCATCAGAAACACACAGTGAATACACACAGCCGGAGTAGGTAGCTACCAGTTCGGTCTTCCAAGATGGCTCATTCACATGGCTGGTAGCCTCAGGCCTCAGATCCTCTCCACATGGATTTCTTCATAAGTATTAAAGATCTGCCTTTTCTGAACAAGAAAGACTTACATGGAAAGAGCTAAGTAAGACGGAAGAACCCTGAGGTATCAGCAACTGATGCCACACCCTGCCTGCCCTCAAAGCAGGTTTTGATAGACTACAGAAATGACAAGGCCAAGGGAAAATTTGAACAAAACAGAACAGGGGGATCAATATTTGCTTTGCTGTTTGACCTGGGGTTCTACCTGTTACCCATTGAGTGTAGTTGAACATTCTGATGTTACAGATTCCAAGATAAGTTGCTTGTTTTGAAATTAAAATTCCAAACCTGTACTATATCCTTATATGGCCTTTCTTCTCGTTTGTCTGGATTGGCAGGGTGCCTCTATATTAGCGTCACACTTCATGACGAAGCACTTGCTCATTCAATCAACAAGTATTTATTGAGCGCACATCATATGCCACACACTGCATGGGTGTTGGGGATCAGATGGCAAAAAGACAAATGCAAATACAGTCCCGTCCGTGAAGCTTACTTTACACTCCAGTGGGGAAGCCAGGAAATCAAGTAACGTGCAAATAAATGTAAGACTGCAACAATGATAAATGCTGCAAGTCGGCGTGATGACAAGGACCAAGAGAGTTGGAGGAGGTGGTTTCCGCGAAGGAAGTTTGAAGATGGTTGAATACCCAATGGTGGTCTCTAAGACAGTGCATCCAGGATACTGTGTCGAAGCCATCTAGGATGGCACCATGTTTTGGGGTGCAGAAGGCCGTGAATAAGTGACAAAGGTGTCCCATAAAAGATGGGGAGTCCCCAGCAGGTCAGTATGCAAGACAGAAGGTGGTACAGGGGTGAAATGTCAAGAGCTGGAAAGAAGTTTCATTTTGTTTTTGATGAGAATGTGGGGAAGAATGGCCAGGAAAAGACCATGGAGAGAAAGGGGGAGAGTAGTTTTGAAAAAAAATGAATGCAAATTTTGTAATTTTCTGAAAATGCCCACAGGCCACCCCCTCCCCACTGGGGGGTTAAGACAATGTAAAGTTGATTTGTGAAAGGACTCAGTGTTGCTCAACATAGCATTCAGAAGCTCTTTGTTAATGATTCTCCCCACCTCTGCCCTTCCTTCCTATGACTTCATGCTTTGTCTGTCCGCCCAAAAAGCCTGTTTCTGAATTATACGTTTTGCATTGCAGGCTGACATTCATAATTCTAGTGACTTCTTAACACACAATTTGTTCCCCCATTCCAGTGTACTTCTTTTTGCAATGGATTTGTTTTCCAAACAGCAACCTTAAGAAACAGCAAGCACGACGTATAGTCCATCAACCAGAGAGTGTATTTCTCAACAGCCCAGTTGCATTTCATAAATCATAGAGCTATTGTTGTAACTCATTTGCCTGGAAAGTTTCATTTTATTTTCAATCCAATTATTTTGATTGATAAAAGGAAGATGGTTGATGGTTTCTTTTCCTTAAACTTTTTTTTAAGGTACGTACTAACTAGCTTATGAAAATAATAAAATCTTGCCCTAGCTGGGTAGCTCAGTTGGTTAGAGTGTCATCCCCATACACCATGGTTGCGGGTTAGATCCCCAGTCAGGGCACACATAAGGAGCAACCAGTGAAGTCATGAATAAGTGGAACAACAAATCAATGTTTCTCTCCCTCCCTCTCTCTGCCTTCCTCTCTCTAAAATCAATGAATAAAAATTCTTTTAATATTTTATTTATTTATCTTTAGAGGGGAAGGGAAAGAGAGAGGGAGAGAAATATCAATGTATGGTTGCCTCTCATGCATCCCCTGCTGGGAACTGGCCTGCAACCCAAGCATGTGCCCTGACTGGGAATCGAACTGCGATCCCTTGGTTCACAGGCTCGCGCTCAATCCACTGAGCTACACCAGCCAGGGCAAAAATTCTTTTAAATAAAACAAAATGGTGAAATCTATGGCACATTACATCCGTGTGGTGAAAATCATCATCAGCCTCCGCCTGGTGAGAGAAAGTGTTCAAATGTAAGAACTTGAGGCAGCAGGGGTGAGTGGGCAGGGGTAACTTGAGGCAGCAGGGGTGAAATTCAACCTCCGGCTTCCTTCTTCAGTGCATCTGGTATCCCTGTCCATCCTGATCTCTGCAGTTCAGAAAGCGGACGCAGTGATCATTGGAACTTAGAAGGAAACAAGTAACATGAATGAGCAGACGTGCCTGCTTATACAATCTCTCACCTTTGCGCCTTGAAGAAAACTCTTATTTCACCTTCTGAAAAATTATTTGAGTATCTGTGAGAACAACTATTACATGAAACAAAGATTGTGATAGATCTAAAGTTTGAGTTACCAAAAGAAAGTGGATTGCATTTTTGAAGGGGACATCAGAAAAGAAAAGCCTTTTCTTTAGTTAGCCTTTGAGATAATAAACAAACAAACAAACAAACAAACAGGCAGAAACTTGTATAATCCTTATCAAATCCCATGAGCTACTACTGTCCCATTAGTGCGGACTGATATGATAGAATGGTTAGTCATGTTTGTGGATATGTATATAGGGAAAAGCAGTCTTGCGAAACTGTAGGTTGAAACCCTCGCTGAATATTCCTGAAATAAGTTAAAGGGTTAATGACTCAGATAGGACTGTGGCCTGTAAGGACATGATGGAGGGAGTAAACAGCCTACCCCAAAGATAAAAGCAGACAGCACATCAAGTAAGGATATTGAGACTGTTACTAGCTTCCTGCATTCCTGGTGGAGATCATCTACAAGGGTCAAGTCGAGAATTTGCTACTGTGAAAGGAAGCAGCGACCGCAGATTTGTGCCTTGTGACTCAGCTGCCCAAGAACCTTTGTAACAACCAAGAGTATGGAAATAAATGCCCTGTAATACAAAAAAAGGGTAATGAAGGATTGAACGGGACCATAGAGAGAAGCGAACAGCCCCCACAGCAGTGTGTCAAGCCTGCAAACTTGATACCTCCAACCCCATTCCTAAGGTAGAGTTCAGAGACCACAGGTCCCACAGGCGTGGATGAGTTATGTCTAGAAAGGATTAGCGTGCGGCACAGATGCCTGCAGCAGCACTGGGCTCTCGCAGCTGCTGGAAATGACTCAGGGGTCAGGTTTAGGTGGCCAGGCCGGCTCCACTTTTACTGGAATGTTCTGAGTCATGTGTTAGTTGGCTGGGTGAGAGGACCACATTGGCCTCCTCCATGCTGATATTTCACACAGCTCGGACAGGGCAGCCACCCGACCAAAATTCCGACAAGATGCACCAGCACGTAAGTAGAGGAAATTGTTTACATGTTCAACCAGACAAGAGAAAGCCTGAACCTTTTTCAACCTCCAAACCAAGAAACAAAACAATAAAACAGTTTTGCGCCGCATGACTTTTATAAGACCAGCAACTTCTGTGTTCCCCCAAAAGTACTTGAGAACTATTCGATTGGTGTTAAATCTTGATTATTGCCCCATTTAAACACTGTCTTTGAAAGACCTGCCTGGGCACCTGTCTAGATTGAAAGAACAAAAAGTCAGACGTCTGGAATATTTCAAAGTCCTACTTATGCAAGTCCTGGCTGTGTGAGTCAGTTTTGATTAGTCACTTGATTTAGCAGAGCACCCAGGGATTACCTTCTCCTGTTGAAAAGTCCAGAGGTGCTTAGTCCAGACAGGTGTGGTGGCTTAAGAAAGTCACTGTGCCATCAGAGTCCTCTCTGATCCACTATTTTCGTACATACCTGGCTTTCATCCTCACTATCGCAAAATGACTGCTCCAGCTGCAGCCATCACATCCACATTCCACGGGACAGGAGGGTAGAAGGAGGAAAGCAAAAGAGGCAAATTCCATGCCTTTTTTAGGAGCCATTCTGTAAGTGCCGCCCAACAGCTTTCAGATTGGCCAGACTGTGGTTATACGGCCACAGGTGGCTGGGAAATACACTCTTTTAGTTGGTTTACCACCGTGAAAAATATCAGGACCCTTTGACTAAGAAGAAGACTCAATATTAGGTGGGCAACAAACAGTCTCACAGTGACCTTTAAAGCAATTAACCTTTCTGAGTCCATAATGGGTAGACCATGCCTACTTCACATGGTAGGTGAGGTAAAAAAAAAACAAAAACAAAACACCACCCAAATACTGGTTGTTAACAGCCTCCCAAAACCTGACAGAATCATTGGCATCTGAGTGTACATTCTGTGTTGCTGCATCTTCTGGAAAACTCAAGTCTCTAGTCGGAGAGAATGTACAGACTGTTTTGTTTTGCTGCCTCATTGTAGTCCTGGTAGCTGGATATCTGCTCTTTTCCTGTGATTTCATTCTTTTCTTATGGACTCTTTTTAGGAAATGGCTCTCTGTCTTCATTCCGCCTTCCTCGTTCTCTAGTTTCTCCATGACTGGGTCCAGCCATGATTTTCCCAGTATCCTGCCACCCACCTTTAAGCCCTGATGACCTCTCCCATCTTACGTAAAACATTTCAGTGGTTTCTAAAATGCCTGAACTCTCACCATGGCTGGCGTGTTTCAGTTGGTTGGAGCATCAACCTGTAACTGAAAAGTTGCAGGCTCAAGTCTTAATCAGTGCATATACATAAGTGGTGGGTTCGATTCCCGGTCTGGGTGCCCCAGTCCAGGCACATACAGGAGGCAACTGATTGACACTTCTTTCTAACATCAATGTTTCTCTCTCTTCCTTCCTCTCTCTCTAATGTCCTCGGGTGAGGATAAAAAAGAAATTAGCCCTGGCTTGTGTGGCTCAGTGGATTGAGTGCTGGCCTGCGAACCAAAGGATCACTGGTTCGAGTCCCAGTCAGGGCACATGCCTGGGTTGCGAGCCAGGTCCCCAGTAGGGGGCGTGTGAGAGGCAACCACACATAGATGTTTCTCTCCCTCTCCTTCTCCCTCCCTTCTCTTTTCTCTAAAAATAAATAAATAAAGTCTTTTAAAAATATTAAAACATCTCAGATATCCGTAGGATCATTACTTTCTCGTCTTACTCATGTTTTATTGAATTGCCTGGGAAACCAGACATAAGAACTTAGCGAACACTTGCAACACAATGTGTATTTCTAAGCAGGAGCCATTCCATCAGGAGCCATTTCCACTCGGAAATGTGTTAGTGACAACTTCTGTGCTTTGTTCTCCATCGTTCTTTCCATCTGGTGGTGTAAGAAAGATCAATCTGCAGAATGTTAAGGACATTGATCAGTTAAATTTTTAATGTTCTAGCAGATACGCTGTTTAGGCATTCCATGCAGTGTCACGAATAAGTTAATATTTTACAGATGTTGAAACTTCAGTTGAAGGGAGTAAGTGAATAGTTTCTGAATTGAAGTAGCTTGTCCAAGACCTTCTGGACTACAAGTTTCCAAATCCATGTACTTTTTTCTTTTTCTTTTTTACCAGAACAAAAATGACCAATTGCCCTTAAAGTCAATGTAAACCAAAACTGCTCTATTTTATGAGGCATTGAGAAAATTCAAGGTTAAAAGCTTCAGGGTGTAAAATCTGCTTCCATCATGATAAACTGTTCTATCAGCACTCAAGATTTCAAACACTGAAATAAAGGGTGGGTGCGAAAGAAAGATCCATGCTAGCCATTAATTTATAAGGGTTTGTCCTACACTCGTCTATGTGAGACATAGTAGACAAGCCTATCAATCTCGACTATAATGAAACATCTTGCTTATCTAAGAATAGGTCTATTGCCTAGACCACATTTTCCTAAAAATATTATTTTCCTGTAGGTGGCTTTTTAAGAACAGAAAAACATTTAAAATGTTAGTAGAGTTGGGAGTTACTGGTGAAATCTCAAGCCACCAAGGTTAAAATAATTGTTTCATGTAACCATGCCTTTCAGGCTGGCCTGCGAGGTTGGTATATTGATGAGGAAAGAAGGCTCTAACCTAATACAGCCAGACATTTTGTAGACAGGATGCTGAAGAGTAGGCATAGAAAATTGATTGCACAAATAAATGCCTGGAGCTAAATGTACTGATCAAAAAGGTCAGCGTATTGCAAGAGTCTCGAGCCTTCTCATCCATTAACCCAAAATATTGACTGTAACCAGGGAAACCAAGTGCAAAATGGAAAGCTCTTAAACAGTGAAATGGCTTTTGTCTTCCTGATCTGAGACCTGGATATCTCTATCTCCAGCCCTGGAGCGTTTTCAGTGGAGCCCTAAGGACTCGTGACCGGGGTGCCCAACAAAACCGCATGAAAAAGAAGAAATCCATTAGGGAGCACAGCTCCAACGGGAAAGCTTGCTGCAGATGTGCAATCGCGTGCAGTCAAAGTTATCACTTGGTCACAAAAATCATGAATGTTAGTCTTTAGAGCTAAGAACATAGGAATACACAGATAATGACCAGCAAATAAGGTGAATACGATATATAATGTATGTAGTGTTTTCCAAAGTAGCCGTCTTTATTCAGGTGTGTGATAGGATACAAGAGCTGCCTATGGGAAGCCATGCATGGCGAAGCAGTCCTGGCCAGGGCAGCCCCACTGCACTGGCAAGGGGTACAGTCCTTGGCCTCCCCGGCCTGTGTGATCTCACACAGACCAGGGAGCCTGAGAAGACACTGCTGGAACCAAGACATGGCTTTGCTAGTCTACGGCTAGAGAAGGCTCCCCTCCCTTCTCTCACCCCCCTTAGGCTCTCAAGACCTCATTTTGAAGGAATGAACGGATGAGAACATGGATTCCCCACGTCTTCCAGTATTTCATTCCTGCTGCTTGGATTACCGTATTTTGCCATGTATAGTGCGCACCCATGTTTCTGGCCCAAACTTTCAGGAAACAAAATCTTTCTTTTTAATTTTTAAATCCGGTTATTTATTTATTTACTTATATTTAGAAACAAAACTGATTATTGTATTCCAGGGTATTATTTTGCATATGGATATTTTGATTGCTCTCTAGTTACACTTTTAACACATAAGCATAAATAAAAGAATTAGACACAGAATTAGCACTACGCATGTATAATGTGCATCCTTATTTTTCCGAGTTCAAAAATCTGGGCAAAGGTGGTGCGCATTATACATGGCAGAATATGCTACTCTGTCCTTGGCTCCATCTTAACTAGGAGGCATCACTCATGAAGTCCAAGCATATATGTTCAGGGTTCCCCTAAATTCTAGAGAACTTACACGAACAGAACAGAAGTTCGAATGGAACAGAAGTTCACTTTAGGAGTCATTACATTTCTATGCTTGTCATATTCTGGATGACCTGGTCAAACATCTTACAACTCTGCGCTACCACACAATTTCAAGGGCCATGTTTGCATCCTTTCTCTGGAGGATTACACTGGAGCCAAGGGATCTGGTTGCGTGACAGGGCTGACTGGTAATGCAGGCCCTCTCACCCTAGGGTCAGCATGTGCCTGCATCCACAGACAGAATCTTAGCATCTGAAAATCCTGAGAATTTCACCTCCCCCGTTCATCCTCCCAGTGCTTGAGTGTTCCGTCCCAGGCAGCTATATGAGTTAACGTGATCTCCGTGGAAAATTGTTAATGTCTAATTCGTATCTGTCAACCTCATCTTCTCACATCAAGACACTCATTTTCTTGACTGACAGTGTCTTCAGTGGGTTTTTTTTTTTCCTTTTTTTCTTTCACTGAATTTAATATGCTATAAATGTTGAAAGATCGTCATGGCCAGATTTAGCGAACTGGTAATGGGAATTGGGGTTCCACGCGTGAGAGAGAATGCACCAGTGAGACAGTGGGGGGGTGTGGGATTCTTGTCTGCTTGGGAGCAAGAGGATAGACAGCATGGGAAGCACTGGGGATGTTCTGTCATCTCTACAATTGATATAAAAAATGCCCTGGTGGGAGAAAACGAGTGTGGATCGTGGAGTCTCAAGTCACTGGAGCAAAATGCTTGGCTTTTTCAAGTCTTGGTTTCTTCATCTAAATAACAGGGGTAAAAAAAAAAAGCCTCTTCAATCAATAGCAGTTTCACAATGAGATGTACATATTTTTAAAAATAAGGACTTTGGCTCTTACATCACATGCAAAAAATGAAGTCAAGATGAATCATAGACCTAAATGTAAATGCTAAAATTAGAAAGCTTCTAAAATAAACACAGAAGAATATCTTTATAGCCTTGAGATTGGTAAAGATCTCTTAGAGAGGCCACAAAAAGTTATCACCAAAAAAGGAAGAGAAAATGAACTTCATCAAAATTAAAGACTTCTGCTTTCCAAAGGGCACTGCTTACAGCTCCGTACAATTACATTTCCGTAAAATGATCCCTTTAGCAGCTCAGACACACCACCCCACACTGCGCTACACGGCAGACACCGCACTGTGCCACGAAGGGTATCTCCAAAGGGCAAAGTGAGGGAAGATGCTAATGACCTGGACATAGGCTGAGGTGGCAGGGTTGGGGGGAAGGAGCTCCCGCATGTCAAAATGAAAAACAACTAGTTACTCTCAGGTTTACAAAACCATTTTCATGTCACATTTCCTGAATACGCTATTTGTGCCGTTGCTATGGTAAATGGGGGCAAATAAAATATTTCTGAGAAGAAAGTGTAAGACCAGTGGGCAACTCAGAAGCAGCCAGTTGAATGTGATGAGAAGTAGGGAGAGGGTTAAGGTTACTAAAATACACATACTTAATTATCCCTATAAAATAACACTCACAAAGAAGTCAAGAGATACATGGAACAGACTGACAGGTGTCAGAGGGGATGAGGGTTGGGGGGTTGAATGAAACAAGGTAAAGGGATTAAGCAGAAAAAACCACATCTATTGTATGTAACACGTAGACACAGACAGCAGTGTGGTGACAGCCGGAGGGAAAGGGGCCTGGGGAGTAGGTAGAGGAGGGGAAGGTGAGGGTGGAGAACGTAGACGGAAAGAGACTTTGCTTGGGACAATGGACACATGATGCAGGGTGCAGATGACGTTTTATTGAGTCGTCCACTTCAAACCTGTATGGTTTTGTGATCCAATGTCACTCAATAAATTCAGTTTTTTAAAAAGTTCCAATAAATAGATTTACATATTAAAAATTCCATTATGTTTCCTGAAATATTGATGAAATTGTATTGATATATTTCTTTTTTTAAGGCTTTAAATAATTAATATGTTTCTATAATATTTGGGAACACACAGTGACAATAGGCATTGTGCCCCGTGTCTCTTGTCTTCAAAAGTTCCTGCCTGTATTTGCTAAACCGGCCCATGGGTCTGACTGCATGTTTGACAAAATGACAAGGTCAATGCCATGTTTCAAAGAGCGATCTTTTTATTATTGTTTTCCATATTCCCATCCAGTACAAGGTATCCAAAGGTACAGTTTAAGGTTGGATTGTAAGAGGAATTGATCAGCTTTTTCTGATATGGGCCAAATCATAAATATTTTAGTCTTCTAGGGCTCTATGGTCTCTTTCTCAATGAGTCACCTCTGCCATTGTCGTACAAAAGCAGATCTAGATTAGCCATACATAAACGGTCATGCTGTATTCTAACACAACTCTACTTACGGATGCCAAAAGAGAATTGCGTATAATTTTTACATCATCAAATATTCTTCTTTTTTATTTTTAAAACCCATTTCATCATGTTAAAACCATTCATAGCTTGAGAGTAATACATAAACGCGTGACTGCCTGAATTTAGCCCACAGGGGGCTAGTTTGCTACGCCCTGGTGTCGAATGAACTCACAAAGGGTCTGGAGGCTTTGCTAGAAATAAATGATAGAGATTTATGCAAGGGTCTTGGAGTTTGCAAACAGGGACCACGGCTAGGCCAAAACCCAGAAGTGTTCCAGGGAAGAAAGGGAAGATAAAAGATCGCATAGTACACCGTACGTTTGGGGGAAAGATCGGCCCTGCACTCTTACCCCTGGGATTGGTCCAGGAGGGTGATCAGTCAGGTGCTGGGCGCCAGGAGGTCTGGTCAGTCTGTGGGCTGGACAGGGCAAGTCGGGTGGATAAGCACGTGAGTCCTTGGGGGCTCCCAGGTGGCCAGGGTAGCGAGGTCTTCAGTGGTAACCAGAGGGCCGCCTGGAGGTGTATGTCCGGGCATTGACGCAGAGCTGGAAGGTTCAAAGTGTGAGCTCCCAGGCCAGTCAGGGCAAGAATGGAGTCTTTCCTCATGCCTCCGCCTTCATTGTGTTAATCATTTCAGCAGCTTGGTTAAAGTGACTCCATTGTATACATTCCCTGTCTTTACGCTTTTCTCACTGATTTAGGGCAGTGCTGATATTCTCTAGCTGAGTGGTTTTACTGAGTCATTTAACTTTCTTTACCTGCACAGCCTGGGTTGTCAGATATACCTTAGAAGGCTGCTGAGGATTAAATGAATAAAGAAAGGGGAGGTTCTGTGTATGCTAAAAAGCACTTTAAAAATTAAATATTAATATACTTAAGTATTATTAAATAATATACCTGTTATATTTATACATTGGGTATTATACAAGCAATCAGCCATATTAGCATTATTGTATCATCTAATACAGCGATTTTCAACTGCTGTGCCCCAAGAATGTTTACGACATGCTGTACTTGACTAATTTAGTCAAGGGCACTGACACTTTTGCCTTAAATGGTCAAATTAAAAAAATGAGAACAGCAGCCCTGGCCCGTGTGGCTCAGCTTAGTGGGAGTATCATCCAGTCACCAAAAGGTTGCAGGTTTGATTACTGCTCATAGTCTAGGTTGCGGGTTCAATTCCCCATCCCTGGTCTGGGTCCAGGCACGCACAATCCCCAGTCCTGGCACATTTGGAGGCAGCCAGCCGATGCTTCTCTCTCGCATTGATGTTTCTCTCTCTCCTTTCCCCTCTCTCTAAAAGCAATGAAAGAATGGCCAAGGATTTTGAAAAAATGACAACAGTCAATGTATCAAAAATGGTAAGCGTCCTGTGTGAATGACTCAAAGTTATACCTGATTTTTTGTCAGATCAGCAAAAAATAATATATTATTTGGTGCCCTGCAGAATTTTAGTAATTAGTTTATGCGTTCCATGAGATGAAAAAGGTTGAAAATCGCTCATCTAAGAGGAACATAATAAAAACTAGCCACGGAGAACCTGAAGCAAAATCACCCTACATAAACTGGAATTTTTTTTAATTTTTAAAAAATTAAATAAGTTTCATATGTAGCATTGTGTAATTTTGGAATGTCATTTTTAGCAACAGAAAGCTGGAAGTGTGACTGTCCATGTTCCTGTTTTCTCTCCCTTAACTTAGTTGGGTGGATAACATAATCAATTAGGGTCATTTGGGGAGTTGGGCAAGGTTGAAGGATGGGTTAGAATTGAAGTCAATTCCTGTTGGAAACCTCTTGCTCATCTATTTAAGCTGCGTGTTTCTCCCTGAGATCTTTTAGGTGAGAAAGGACATCTGTTCTGGGTGATTCAGACCTCCACCTGCCTCAGGGCGGGATGAGATGATCTCTTAATGCTTTTCTACCATTAGTGTTAGACAGGACCAGCTACTAAGTAAAATTAAACTGGAATTGCTTACCACAAAGAGATCACTGCAAATATGGCTGTTCTAATACAATTTCTGTTTTGAGAACATGCAAACGGAAGAATAAACTCTCACTCCAAATCTTCCACGTTTTCAGTTTTAAAGAGCTAGTTTTTAAGTTACTAGAATTTACATAGATGGAAAATCACCCGACTCCTTCTTTACCTTCTGTTCTCTTAGTCCTCTGCGTATACAATGTCAGCACAACCAATTAAGACAAAATGAATTTAATCCACAGCCTTCTTTACTTACCCAGGATCACCTCGGGCCTTGAACGCTGTAGAAGCTTAGTAAGATTCAGTTTAAAGGATTGTTTTTGATAAATTATCCCGTGCTGAATAAATAAATTTTAGAATCGTGAGGACACACACTTGGTGTCACCCTCTTTTCCTTGTCTCTTTGCTTCCTTCCATCTTCAGCTGTAGAAGTCATTTAAGCCGGAATCACTAGAAGAGTTTTGCAATTTCAAGTGGGCCCCCAGGCCTCCGTCTCCGTCTCCTGCAAACAGTCTAGACAGGGATAGATAGGGAAGCCTCCAGCAAGAACTTCTTTAATTTGTTGTCCTGTGCTGAGAACACCACCCGAGGTGAAACTGTGGATTTTAACAGTTTTCCTTATTTGTATATTGTTCTTGCTTTTAACAAGGCTTGCTGATATTTTACAACAAAAAAGTGGCTTAAACTTTTTAAATAGCATGAATTCACTCTAGCCTTAGGGTTAGCATTTTTTTTTATACATTAGCTCTAAAGCTGTTTTGATGATGTGGGATTCCACTTCGGCTAATGCCACTCCCGACAAGATAATTCATCTTACAAGTGGTAACTGATTAATACGGGCCCGAAGAGAATTGTGGGAAACACTTTAAGGACATACTTTCGAAACAAGTAAATAAAGGGGGAAATGCTTCACACTTGCAGCAGATTCAGGTCTGACCTTCAGCAATATAAACATTAGACCACGTATTGTCATGCCTCTCAGCCCCCCCTCACACTTCCCAGGGGAGGCCCAGAGCTGAACATGGGTGAGGCAAAACTCTCAAAAAGCGTTAAAGTGTATTTCAAGCCCCCTTAATTTAAAATATATGAAAAATGGTACAGATCAAGCCTCGCTGGTTTGGGATTGTCTTTCATGGAAGGTTGAGCCCATCCATGAGAGCCACGGAGAATTCCCATCCATAGGGACAAGTGTTCTTGACCTCTGCTGACCCACCTTTTATTTGAAGCCAGGCTTTGTGCTGGGTGCTTTATGTTCATTATCATTTACTCTTCACAACAAAAACACTGCAGAAACAGATGCTCAAAAAACCACTATTTTTTTAAACTTTTTATTTATTTCTCTTTAGAGGGGAAGGGTAGGAGAGAGGGAGAGGGAGAGAAATATCAATGTATGGCTGCCTCTCGTGTGTCCCCTGCTGGGAACTGGCCTGCAACCCAGGCATGTGCCCTGACTGGGAATCGAACTGTGATCCCTTGGTTCACAGGCTCGTGCTCAATCCACTGAGCTACACCAGCCAGGGTAAAAAGCCACTATTTAAATAGCATGCATAATGGATGCAAGCAAGGAAAATCTGACACGATGAGGGCAATGAGGATCTGCCACGTTTGTGGAGATTTTACAAAAATATTAGTTTGTGTTTTGTTCTCATGGTATTTTCGCCTCCGTATCAGGAAGGCAAACTCTCCTCACTTCATTCACCCAGAGAAATGTCTGTTGCAGGGCCAAGAGCAGAATTTGTTTGGAGACAGCTCTCCAAACAGCCCGCCTTCTTGCCAACATTTACTATTGTCTGTCTGTTTGATTCTACCCATCCGAGTGGGCGCCGAGTGGTATCTCATTGTGGTTTTAATCTGTTGAGCATTTTTTTTCATGCACTTGTTGGCCATTTTACATCTTCACCCTTCCTCTTGCTGAAGTGGCGGTGTTACAATGGGAGATTGATTCCTTTGCTCTCTCAAAGTGGAAATACATACACCTAGTGGTTCTCAAGCCAGGCAATTTTGGCCCCTAAGCAGGGTTGCCAGATGAAATACAGATACTTGCTTAAATCTGAAGTTCAAATAAATAGCAAATGTGTTCTAGCATTGCATATACGTCCTTCCATGAATATACTAAAACATTATGAGCTGTTTACCTGAAATTCGAATTGAATTGCACAGCCTGTATTTTTATTTGCTAAATCTGGCAGCTGTGTGGCAAGGAGACATTCAGCAATGTCTGGAGACATTTGTAGTTGTCACAACTACAAGGGGGTACGGGGGGGTTGTGGCCAGCGAGTAGAGGCCAGCTTCACTGCAGAACATCACACAGTGCACAGGCACGTCGCTCACAACAAAGAGTCATTCAGCCCCCAACGTCAGTAGCCCGGAGGTTGTAAAACATGACCTTAACCATTTAATGAGAACTGCGTGTGTGAGATGAATAGTGTCTGTGAGGAGAAGGGGCTGATGGCGTCAGGGAAGGGAGGCCCTTTGGAGAAAAGAAGCAGAGGGAAGTTCTGGGGTGAGTAGGAAGGGGATTCACTCCCTTTTCAATGAGGACAGAGAGTCAAATGAAGAGTCCTCTGCAGCCCGCAGGCAGACCAGAAGAGACCCTCTCGGCCATCAGAGAAGGTGTCACCCCACAGGCAGGCATCATGTCCTCTATCTGGCTGCTGCTGCTGCTGCTGCTGCAACCAGGGCAGAGCCTGGGCTCCGGAGTTGAGAAGGACCCGAGCTGGTAACAGTGGGCACTGTCAGCACAGCTGCTCACCCTCATCCCCAACCCCGGTTCCCAGGGATATCGAGGCCCCCACGTGGCTCTGTCCACGGGAAACAAACGAGTTTGGTTTGAACAACAGACAGCTGAGTACAAGATTGCTTCTCCTTCCCCGTCAGAACTGTGACAGTATCATTTTGCCATTGTCTCTCAATTTCCTCTCACCCCAAACGTACATCATAGTGGGTGCCAAGCTAGCACTGGCCACGTTCCTGTGTGTGAAGACCTCTTGCAGTAACGTCGTCAGAAATGTCATCTTCAATAGGGCAGACATGAGATGCTAATGGGCTTGATTAACCCCAAACCCCAGCACACAGGCTCCTAGAATGTTCCTTCTTAAAAACACCCTCTGCAGGATGCTTTATTTTTCTTGGCCATGATTTATGCAGCATCGCCGTGGTAAACCGGTTCACATGAGGATACCTGTGCACAGGGACACGGGCAATTCAATATTGAGAGGCCTCCTCCTCAGCCCGTACAGTTGCCTCAAGCAGTTCTGTCACAAATAATTGAACTGCTCAGAGCCATCTTCAAACTCTCAAGATTCCAGATAATTGTTTCCTTCCAATGACACAAACAAGCACAAGGCTCATCCATCTCGAAAGCGCTTCCTAATGAGAGTCCTTTGAGTGATCTCCATCCTTTGATTGTACCTGTGTTTGTGGCCGTGTTTCACTAGGATGTTTGGCTTTGGCTTTACAAATCTGTCTCAGAAAGCACAGGAGATATCCCAGATGATAATCGTGTTTTAACAAATGAGTATCAGGTTCGGTTGCTATCGATCAATCGAAGAATAATTGGCGCTGCACAGGTAATGCTTTAGAGAATAATTCATAGCCTCTCTCTTTTAAGTTTGCTTTTTTTCCCTTCTAACAAACATTTTCTACTCCTGGCTGCCTTGAGGTCCCATGCTGCCATGGTATGACAAGATGAGGGTCCCAGAGGAATGTGATAATGCAGGGGTGACAAAAAAGGACTATTGTATCATGTGGAGAGGAGGCACAACAGCTGCTCTTCAGAAACAGGTGACTTTGTCTAAACAATGAAACTTTCTGTGGGGCGTGGAAGTCATTGCAGAAGTCAACTGTCTCTGCTCCCACGGGCTTGCTGTCTGTGTGAGCTGTGCCCACGCGGTTGCTCAGCCCACTGGTACAGAGACTGTGTCACACTCGGTGTGCGAGGTGGGCTCATGGTCCTGCATGACCACTTCCCTCGGCAATAACTTTCCACTCTGTGTGATTGCTTCATGTCCATGCCACAGTTTTAGGGCTGGCCAAATCTAGGAACACTCCTCCTTAGACAGATGGCACCTTCCTTCTATTGTGATGAGATGCAAAATACCAGACGCCCAGAGACTGAGTGTATTGTCCCTTTCTCCCCAACACAGTAAGGGCCACCGGTATGAAGGCATCACCCAGGCTGCTCTTGCCTCTGCCCAAAGTGGAATTCCTTCCTGCCTGAATGATCCTGGGCCCTGGAAGGGATTGACCCCTCTACACAGAGCTGAGGACAGGGCTAGCCAACCCCGGCAAGCAGGTCTGCGGCCCCAGCCAGGCACACGTTCCAAAGGCCGGGCATGGAGGCTGTCCTGTTACCCCTCGGGTCCATAGATAGACAGCCTACTTTGGTTAGACTGTCTGCCTTTCCAACAGACCTTAGGCCAGTAACTGTAACCTGAAAAGCTAGAGTTCATGCTGCCTGTCACTACCAGACCCAATAAGCAGAGACAGGGATTGAATCTTTACGGGCGCTTTATTCAGATGGCTGCTGATCTGAGAAGGTGGCGGGTTTGTACCCTAACAGACCGTATGACATTTCCTTTCAAGCCAGCCTTTTATAAGGGGGTAAGGGATCTGGGATTCAAGAGAAAAAAGTACAGGTAAGGGATTTGGAATTCAGGAAGGAGGTTAATTAGATAAAAACTGCAGCCCCGCATTTTTCCTCACATCCCTTCATCTGCTGGCCAGTGATTTTCTTTATCTGTGTCCTGTGTCCCGGGCAGCAGACTCTCTCTCCCCGGAACACAGTGGCTGGGATACCACCTTGATGGCTTCTGGTCTCTTCGGGAGCACGAAGGTCAATGGCCTGTGGTCTCCTGGAGTCAGGCTGGGCTGTACCTGCGGTTCCTGAAACAATAGCTTTCCACGGGCATTAACCACTAGGCTTGTTACCTTCAATTAAAATTTTCCAGCTGTTGAGTCCCCCAGCATAGCCACACAAATCAGTCTTGGTGCACAGCAGAATCTACTGGGCCAGGAATCCAAGCGTATCCATGCTTCATCATTTTAATTGGAGTACCACCTCCAAGTACCAGAGTTTCCAAATGTGTTTTTGAGCACAAAATCACCTGCTGGGGCTGGAATCAGTTTTCTCCTTTTATTCCTCCCCTGCTACTTGCAGAAGTAAAAGGCTATAATCCACCAAAGAGTCTTCTTTGACTAGACTAAATATGCCACTGTATCATGAAAGAAAGGGGAAGAAAAATTGACTGTGCATTTTAAAAGCCGTCATAGAGGAGACAGGAGGCTCTCTAGCCAGAAGGGCCTGGGCCCCAGCCCGCAGTCCCCAGCCCCACTCACTTCCGGATAGTGACAAAACTAAGGAAGGGAGGAGGCAATTACAAAGGTCAGTTCCGCGGAGGCCAGCTCTAAAATGAACCCCCTGGAGCGACGCTGCTTCTGAATGAAGGATGCACCCCCAAGTCCCTTCTGACTGAAAGTGGTGGCAGCCAGCCCGTCTGCACCCAGCCCGGTCTGCCCTTGTGCTGAAAGCCCCGTACTCATCACGAGAGACAGTGATCAGACGAGGGCTGTGTGTGCATGTAAAGAAGGCCAGGGTTCAAAACCAGTCTCAACAATGCATTAGTTTTAGAACACGATTAACAATTATCTTCAGCTGCCCAATTTCCTCCTTCCTTCTAATCGGCCTCTTAAAAGACAGCACTGTATTCCTAAGACAGAATGGAGAAGCACAGTCATTGTTGCAGAGGCTTAAGAAACAGACAGAAAGGGCAGGGGATGCCCTCTGGGCCTGTTTTGACAGGTGCCAGGGGTCAGGAGCGAGTTAGCAAACAGTTCACCAGTAGGAGAAGTTTCCGTGTTTGAGGACCAGTACACAATGCCTGGAAACTTAACACGCATCCGTGTAAATGTACTATGTACTACGTAGTGTTAGGTCGGAGTCGCTCAAGAGACCAGACGGATGCAGCGAGCTAAAGAGCAGGGTTTATTAGCCGGGGATAAGAGGCAAAGTGGAGCCAACCAAGGGAGGTTGGGGAGCCAACCGAGGGAGGTTAGGACTCACTTGGTTGTTTTCAGGGCAGGGTTTTTAAGCCCAGAAACCCATGAAGGGTAACTGGTTGGGGTGTCAGAATCTGATTGGCTAGAGCTGGTGGCTGGGTGCGGTTTCTGCTGACCATTGTTCTTGATACATCTTGTTGGGCTCAAGTTAAAGCTGCATCCTGTTATGTGGGATAGGCCGACCCCAGACCCTAATCTTAGCCGGGCATCTTTTGTCCTGGGTAGGGTCAGCAGGCAGTTTCCTAGGCAGGCATCTTCCCAGGTTATAGTTTCCCACGGTACAGTTTTCTTTTCTTTCTCCTTTTTCTTTTTTTTTAAATTTTAATTTTTTTATTTTAATTGTTGTTCTTGTACAGTTTTCTGTCTTTTACTCCCATCCCAGCCCACTGCCCCAGCCCTCCCCACCTCCCTCCCATTTCCACCCCCGCTAGTTTTTGTCCATGTGTCCTTTATACTTGTTGCTCCAAACCCTTCCCCTTTCCCCCTGAAATTCCCTTCCCTCTCCCCTCTGGTGACTGTCAGCCTGTTCTCAATTTCACTGTCTTTGGTTATATTATGCTTGTTTGTTTGTTTTGTTGATTAAGTTCCTGTTAAAGGTGTCAGTGAAAGACAAATACCATATGATCTCACCTTTACCATGGTACAGTTTTCTTGCCTGGTGATTTTCCATTCCTCCGAGGCCTACCTAGGTCTGTCACGTGGGAGTGTGGAAATGCAAGTCAACAACCAAGCATTTGCCTGTAATGACCATACATGCCCAGTTTGTCGGAACATTACGTAGTGTGAGTCTATTAGAATTTAATACACACCCAGTAGGGACACAGATCTGATGCTGTGTGCACTCTAAATAGAAGAAGAAAAGATAATGTGACCCAAAAGTAATGTTCTAGCAAAGGAAGCAGAATTAAACAGAAGCACACACAATAACAATACGTATAAACATGATGTACATGATCATTTGCTGTTGACAAAGGTCCTTGGGGCTCAACATACAAACACCCACTTCTTGAAGAAGAAACTGGAACATTTTTGGTTCTCCTTTAACTTGAAGGTGTAACAGGATAGTGTGAGGAGAAAATGTCAATAATGCTTGAAGTTTGCTAGGGATCAGGGGGCTGGCTGGTAGCAAAGGGCATTCAACATGGCTGCTTTCCCTCAGGCGTGCTTCGTAATTTGTGTTTCCTGATTTCATCTTCCCTCTGAAGGTGAATTCGATATCACACATGCATCTTAAATTTGCTTCAAATGTAAGGCTCCAGAGGCAAGGACAGTTTCATTTTTCTCTTGCTGTAACTCTTCCTCGCAGAAGGGTTTGGCTCTGGATACAGTGACTAACCAACAAGGGTGGACTAAAAGCCAGTGCATTTCAAGGAAATGCATTCTAGATGCTCATACTTCTTGACTTGCATTATTTCATTGTTTTTTAAAATTCTCTGCCCTCGGGTCCTAAACTTCTGTCCTCTTGGATGGGCAGCAGGGAGAACCCGCCTGGGTTCAGCTTGGTGGAAGGTCCTGGAAGCTCAGGGAACCTGAGAACCCAAGAACCCAAAGTGTCTGTGAGTGAGGAGAAAGTAGTGCAAGATCAAAATCATCTGAGCAAATTTCTCCGCAATTCACCCCGAAGCCGGCCCTGCTTTCAGTGCTGCAGAAGGTCTGGTCGGACACTTTGCCTAACCACGTGCAGAAGTGAAGCGCTTGCTTGACCCCCCTTAGCACACTGGCAGGGTGCACTGAGTCCTTCCACCGAATACGCCTCTGTCCCCTAAGCAGTTTTTCCACCAGCCGGGCTCTAGCTTTTGTCAGTAGTATTTGTTCCCAAACTTGTGTATGCCAGCTGTCCTTGGAACTTCAATTCTGTCATCTTTCCCAGATTTACTGAAGTATGATTGACAAATATAAATGGCACATAGTTATGTTGCCCAATGTGATTTTCCCCCCAAAGGTATACAAGATGATGTTTAATCTATGTATATGTTGTGAAATGATTACCACAAGGAAGTTCATTAACACATAGTTACATTTGTGTTCTTGTGTTTCTGGTGAGAACACGTAAACTCTATCTCTTGACAAATTTCAAGTACACAATACTGTCGTTCTGTATTTCTAGAAAAGCCCTATGGGTGTGGCTGTTCTCAAACCACACAGAGGAGGACTTGAAACGGAGGCAAACTGCAACGGTTCGGCAGAGCCTGTAGACGAACACTCACTCACTCGCCCTCCTGGGGACTCTGCTGGTCCCCCGGGGGGCGGGGGGGGCAGAAGACCCAGCCCTCTGCGGCTCTGCTGACCTGAGCATTTCTGAGAACCCCCAGGAGGGAGCTCTGTCTGTCACGCACCCTGGAACCGGAAGCCGACAATCAGATTCCAAGCCCCAAATGTTTAACACGGAAGGAAATAATATGCTCTGTTGGATCTTGCAACAACAGAAAAGTCACTCTTTTTCAGCTTACAAATTGAAGAACATTTCTGCTCGTTAAAATGACTCAAACTAATTAATTCAGAGCTATCAACTGGAAACACTCAAAGGGGAAATGTCTGTGTTTGTATCATACTTAAAAATGCAAAATAGCAAAATATTTAATATATTAATCCAAAACTCTAGCAGATCAATATTAATGAATATTTCAGCAAGATTGCATGATGTTTCTTAAAGAAATTGGCATAAGGGTTTTTATCCCCACATTTACTATTAAATGTAAAAATTATATAACAAAGCAATAAATAGTGGAAAGTCATTCTGGGTTTAATTTTATTTTACATGGATGTGAAATACATGAAGTGTGATGTCATAATCCAATGCTATTTATTGTGGAAAAGGAAATTTTGACCTTGGTAGATAGGCTCTTTGGTATTTAGAAATGATTACTAAAATATGACTATGCCGTAGACATTGTACTTGGGTTTTAAGTACCCCAAGGTTAGCTACTTACATGTCTTTCATTGTGAAAGTGCCCTTGGAATTCGGAATGGAAATGTTCCTTTAAGATGGTCATCAATTCCTGGGAGGTGTGCAGAATTGCTAATGCTCAAATGTTCCCTTGTTCTTGGTACACTGGAGTCTTTTCAGAACAAAGAGTTATTCTCAATTCAACCAACTGAGCTGCAGAACTGTGCTCCGGCATTGTTGCGGAAATTCTCTCTGCACTGGAAGAATGAAACAAAATCATTGGAGATGGGGCTCAGACACCTTCAGGAGAAGATGTTATCACTGTGTTCTACAGCTTCATCTTCCTCCTTGTTTGTCCGTCTACCTTCGGCCATCCCTCCTACCCGCTCATCATGCCAGCGAACAGACGATTTCGGAGAATAAGAATATTGCATGTTCACTAGTTAATTTACCTGGGATTGCTTATCCGGACACCACAAACCTAACCATTCAGGGGTTTCCAACTCATGTTTTCAGCCTGCCGAGAACAGTTGCCCAGAAGAACTACTAATTCTGCTTCAGTGTACATATCGCATATAATAGGGCCTAATGCTCCATGTCCTGGTGACATTTAGGCTACTCTGTACTGAATTGGACAATGTTAGTTACTTTCAAGTGCTGATTTCTGAATCTTGCACATGGGTAGTTATTACGCAGTGTAGCTGAAATGGTTCCTTCCTGTGCAGGCTAGCCCAATGGGGAACTACATGTCACGTTACCAGAACATGAACACGTGGCACTGGCTCTCAGTTTTAAAGCCTGGTTTGAAATGCAGGTGATTCATTAATTCAACATTTACTGAGTGCCTACTCTGCATCAGGCTGTGAAAAATGATACAAACGGAGCCACTCTAAAATGGGCAGCCATCCCAGAGGACCTGCCTTGTGCCCCTCAAACCTGTGGAAACTTCAGCTGGGCTGACGACCTTTGCCTGGGGCCAGACCAACATCATCTTCCAGACAACTGCTTGTACAGCTAACAGGAAAGCAAACTTCCCGGTGACAAGGACCAAAAACTAAGGACATTCTTTAGAATTAGCTCCACCAGGTACAGTTAAAGAATAGCTGAGCTTATCTGTACCGATAGAAATTCTTTCCTCCCGTTTCTGTAATTGCCCCCCTTCCCTTTCTCGTAAATGCCCGTTGCCTTCACCCCCTAATTGGAACACTATTTGGGGTGCTGCCTGAATCAGTGCCTCCCGAATAGCGATTCTTTGGATCAGATAAATGCTTGTTGCCTCTCACTTTGGTTTTTCTTTTCATGTTAACAAGGCCATGAGCTAAGCTCTGAGGGTTTTGAAAATGCCCGATGGTTGCAGCATCTTGGGATCATGTTTGCTTTATGCAAATTAATAATCCAGCTGGGAAATAGACACCCAAGCAAGTAAGAGGACTGGTGAGACTGGCGTGAAGGAGGTGCCCACAGGAACCCGGAGTGGGGAGGGTAATTGGGGCTCGGCCTTCGTAGTATTCATACCCAAATACTTTTGTGCACATTTGTTTTTTTATTTCTTTTGGATAATACCCAGGAATGAAATAGCTAGTCAAGGGGTAATTGTATTAGCAAGTGTCATGTTGTTTTCCGTGGGGCTGTACCATGTTCCATTCCCAGCAGCAGGGTATGAGTTCCGTGTGCTCCACAACTTCACCAACACTTGATATTGTCAGACTTTCTAATTTTACCCATTCTCACATGTATAGCAGTGTCTCACTGTGGTTTGAATTACATTTCCCTAATAACTAGTTATTAGTTATATGCTATTATATGATATATGTAAGTATATATTATTATATTTAATAACTATAATTATATACCTACCATATATGTGTACTAGTTATATATTATTTTATAGTTTATATGTTGAACAACTTCTCATATGCTCATCAGGTTCTTGGATAGCCTGTTTTGTGAGGTGTCTGATCAAATCTTTTGTTCATCTTTAAATTGTTTTTTTTTGTTTGTTTTCTTTTATTGATTTGGAAACATTCATTATGTATTCTGGATACAAATTGTTTGTTAAATGTATGTATTGCAAATATATTTTCCCTGAAATGAATACTCTTTTATACTTGGTAAGGAAGTGTCAGGATTGCGTTTAGACACATGCTGTTCATAAAAATAGGATAAATTCTATAGATTTTACTACCTGACTACCCCAACGTGCCTATATAGGCCATAAATGAAGTTAATGAATGTCTGATGTGTGATAAGACAACTGAGTTTTAATCATGTGCTTGTTGGTGCCTCAATCATGTACGTAGTAAGTGTTGAACATGAGGTTTATTGCATGAACTAACTGGGAAGAAAGGTGCTTTCTTAAAATGAAATTTACTTTAGGCCTCCTAAATGAAAAGTACAATCAGAGCAGACACATTCTTGGAATTAGTTTTCAATTATATCATTCATTTGTTCAACAAATACTTAAGGGCCTGCTAAGTACAGAGTACTTTTGGTAAACTCTGTGGAGGATATAAAAAAACACAAAAACAATGCTTCTCCTTGAATAGTACCTCACAATTCATAACATGCCCTCAGAGACTGTATTTGAACTTGAAATACAGGTTCTCAAATTCTGCGTTGTTTATTCATTACTTATTTTTTAAAAATCCATCATGTCTGGCTGGTGTAGCTCAGTGGATTGAGCGCGGGCCTGTGAACCAAAGGATAGTGGTTCGATTCCCAGTCAGGGCACATGCCTGGGTTGCAGGCCAGTTCCCAGCAGGGGACGCACGAGAGGCAACCATACATTGATACTTCTCTCCCTCTCTCCTTCCCTTCCCCTCTAAAGATAAATAAATACAATTTTAAAAAGAAGTCTTAAAAAAATCCATCATGTGCCAGCTCTGTGCCAGAATAACAGTTTTGGAACAACATGGACAGTAAATGATAAATATGTGAATGGTGGAAGTGCCCTGAACCCATAATCTCTCCATCCCTCTGACAGCATTCACCACCTGCCCCCATGACACTTGTGAACTTTGGACAAACTTTGTTTGCTTTAATTTTACTTATTTTTCAAAGTAGGCAATGCCTTCCCATGGCTCCAAAATCAAAATGGTATTACAAAGTATAATTTGAGAAGTCTTGCATCTGTGGGTTGGTCTGCCCCAACTTCCAGCCCATTTTCTCACTCCTTTTATACATGGGGTTGGCCAAAAACTTCATTTACTTTTTTCCCATACAATGGCTCTAGTAGCAATTATTTGTCTTTAACGTCATTCAAAACAATTTCATTAGACTGTACTGTGACAGCTGTCCTATCAACATACATTTAAAGAAAACTTATCAAAATTGGTGAATTTTTGTGCAGCCATTTTAATATTGAAGATGGGAGAAAATAAGCAACACTTTTGGTGTATCATGCTTTGTTATTTCAAGAAAGGTAAAAACACAACTGAAACACAAAAAAATGATTTGTTCAGTGCATGGAGAAGGCGCTGTGACTAATCAAATGTGTCAAAAATGGTTTGCGAAATTTCTTGGTGCTACTGATATTTTTGCCAAATAATTCTCTGCTGTGGGGCTGTCTTATGCATTGGAAGATGTTTAGTAGCACCTGTGGCCTGTACCCACTAGAAGCCTATAGTGGGAGATAGCCAACATACTCAAAATATCCAAATCAATAAAGTTATTAGTGAAAATGAAAAATGTATCTTTTATTTTGCGGAAAAAACTAAACAGACTTTTTGGCCAACCCAATAGCTTCTTGTGTATCCTTCCAGTATTTCCGTATGGAAATACACACAAATATAAATGTGTGTTCTTAATTCTCCCTCACTCTTACATAAGAGTTAACATGTTACATGCGGTTATATAAAGGAGTGAAACGTAGCTCCTACATATTGGTCTCCAAGTTGTTTACTTCTTTGCCGCAGGTAAGGACCATGAGCTCAAAGCTCACCATGTCGAACTCAAATTCTTCCACAACCACTGGCTTTAAATATAGTTCAGATGAGCTTATTTTTAGCCATTTAGAAGCTACCTGCTTTGCATACCCAGCGCAGCTGCACCCAGCCTTTGCTCACCATAGGTGATATGCTGGTGCCTTTGGAGGACTCTGACCCAGAGACTCCCCACTTTGCTGCTATGTGATGTCACCTAGACACACGAGCCCTCTTCCCAATCCGCCTCTTCCTGGGAGTTCCCTTGCCTTCTTTCTCCTCTGGGTGGTGGCCCCATGCTGTCCCTCTGGAAGGTCTTCTCTCAGGGACCTCCCTCTCGTGTAACCTGCCCGAACACTGCCCAAAGATAATGATCACGTGCAATCTACTGTCACTTCGCAATCATGTCTGCTCTGGATCAGCCCTGAAATCCTCAGTCTCACCACGCCTATTCTGCACCTTCATCTTGCACTTTTTGGCTTAATAGATTCTGGCCAAAGTGCCCTCATTCTTTTATACAGCTGCATAGGACTCCACCATGCAGCTGTGCCACTGTATTTAGCCGGTCCCTAGTGAAGGGCACTTGGATTATTTCCAGTCTTTTGCTGTTGCCATAATGCTGCCCTTGATAACCTCATGCGTTCATCGTTTTGTTCCTGTGCAGGCACATCTGTAGGATAAATTCCCAGAAGTTGGATTGCTGGGTCAAAGGGTAAACCCATCGGTATATTTGAAAAGCATTGACAAATTGCTCCTCTTAGCAAGCACAAATGAGAGGGTCTGTTTGCCCACAGCCTCACCATTCAGTGAGCTGGTAGGTAAACAAATGTCTAATCTTGCATTTCTCACGATCTAAATGGTGTTAATACAATATTTGTTAGCATGTCTGTCTCTGCTACTAGATTGTGACAACCTTCAAATCTGGGACCATTTCTTACTCATCTTTGTGTTCTGTTGCTTACCTAGTAAACTTCCTTGTGCAGACTAGTTTTCTCTACCTATTGCGCCCCCCCCCCAAAACATATTTACTGTGTTGAATTAATCACCATGTCAGCCTGGCGAGGTCCCCCCTGAGTCCTTTCCATTGTGGTATGTGCTGCCTGACTTTCGTATTCTTGCCAATATTCTCTGGGGGCTGGGCCTACTTAGCCCTCGAACAGTGGTAGGCCAGAATTCCCTGAGGATGAACACAGCAATCATTTGAGGATGATTGGTGGAGGATGAAGTCAACCAAGGCCTGAAGAGAGATAGTGTTTAGATAGACCGGCAAGCTCATCCCCTGGAGGTACACCCCAAGGCACAGTAGTGGTCCACACTGAGAGATGTCTGGGATGAATGAAGCTCCTTCGGCACACTGTGCCAAGTGGCTTGATCACGCACCTTTTATTGGCTTCCCATTTTCCCTACTCCCTTACTGCAGTTCCTTGAATGACCGCCCAAATACACAACTTGCACTTTCTCAGGGTCATTTTATGGGGGCACCTAAACAAAGACAGTAGACTTCTCTTCCAAATGAAGAAAGTGAGGTGCTAAGAAAATAAGTGAAGTGCTCATGGCATAATCCAGTAAGTGTGGAAGCTCCATCCTCTGGCTTCTCCAAATGTGCTCTTCTGGAACATGGGGTCTGTCTTCATGAGGAATAAAAACAACCATTGAGACACAGAAGAACAGTACAGGAACAAGAACAAAAAAATATCTGTATCTCAGAGTCAGGATAAGGGCATGTAAAATAAATGGTAAATAAATGAAGCAGTTCTCACCCACATGCTTACTCTGTGCCAGGCATGGTTTTAAGGGCTTGTGGTGTAGTGATTCATTTAACACGGACCCTATAAGGCAGGTGCATTATTATCATCTCTTGTTCACAGATGAAGAAAACAAAACACAGAGAGTTTAAGTAACTTGCCAAAGGTCACGCTCACCCGAGTCTGACTTCTGGATTTCTGCGCATTGCCATCAAACTACACTGCCTCTGGGAAAGTGCCAGAGAAATTCTAAAAGTGACAGATTCCTGTTGGCTTTTGGCACTATGGGTCTTGAAAATAAAGACGGGATTATGCCTAATTAAGAACCAATTCTTCCCAGGACCATCAAAAACTCATTCATGCCAGCTACGATATTTTCAGAGGCAAAAACTAAATACCCAAGTAAAAAATGCCAAACCACAGGGGGTTACTAATAAGTCTCACAAAATAAGACATCTGGAGGCAAGAGATTCCAAATGTGGTTAATTCAGAAGCTAAATGACATCAAAGCAGCAGTGATTCATATATTCTTTCTTTGTTTTCCACCCAATTCCATCTTCTTTGTGGTTGTGGTTCTCTTGGTTCCTCATCGTGGTCTTTCAAAGGTTACCCTAGTTCCAAGTACCAAGTAGTGTCAGAAAGGGAGGGAGAAAATTTGTCCCAGAATCTCCCAGAATACATCCCTTTTGGTCCCATTGGCCAGGATGGGGTCACATGATATCAATGCAGGGGGAGCTGGGAAAGTGAGTCTCTGCCTTATCTCATGGAAGGCAGGTTCAGCTGGAAACCAAAAAGTGGCCAGAAACTGGCAGGAAAAAGCTACCAATTGGATGCCCCATTGTTTCTATCTCATGTCCGAAACTGCATTTTTTGGCTGTGTCGAGATTTGGAAAAGCCGGAACCCAACTGCTACACAAACACAGTCACGGGCAAACAATTTGAGATGGTGCTCAGGATCAGCGTTAGACACCGCACCATCTAATGATGTCATATTTCAGGGCAGGATGCCAGACACGGCGGAAACTAGGACCGGAAGCAGTCAGCGTCTGAACCGAGAGGTACCAGGTTGACCGTATTAAGAGGCCTCAGAGATTGGCTACGAAACCCAGGCCTGAGCCAGAAGTGGGATTGCTGAACTCAGCCAATCAGTGGGTGTTCAGTGAGTGTTTTCCCCGTTTAAGGCAGTGAATTCACACTGCGGGGCAGGGAGGGAGAAAGACAGGGATACGATATATCAGGTGTGCATCCCAACCTCAAGAAAGACATAAAAATCTAATAATAGTCACCATGAACTGACCACTTACTATCCACAAAGCCTGCGTAAAGCAATTTACATTGTTCTAGACACTAAAATGTGTATATAATCCTCAGAGTAACTCTATGAGACAAGTTATATTTATTAGCCCCATTAGCCGATATGGAAACTAAGAGTAAGAAGGACATTGAGGCATGGAGTGCTTAAGGAACCTTGAGATTAAGATACTCAGTATTTGTCGAATGCTTTTATAAAGTAAAAACCCAATTAAGAATTGAAGACAGTGTCTGTAAACTCTCTCAAGCAAAGGCTGGGAATGATAACAGGGCACGCATTCAAATTGACCTTTGAAGAGAGGTTGACACTTGGCCCAAAACAGGTAGGCAGAGAAATCAGCCACCAGCGGGGTACAACAGACAGGGTTCCCCAAGTTTTCATGACTGTTACGAGGAGCTGGAAACGTGGAGCCTACTGCTTGCAACGACACTTGAAGGTCATTGTACACAAATGGACAGTTTCTCATATTTCGGGGAGCCAGGACGGTAGCCAGGAAGCCAGAGAGATCTTCAAAACATTCGAGAGTATAGCAAATCCTGCTGCCCAGGCTCCAAGGACCATCCCCAGAATTCCAATGTGACAGAACGAGAGACTCAAAGCAGCTTTCAGAGATCCTGAGAGGCCTCAGCGTTGAGTTTTACAGCTGCGGACGAGGTCAGATGGCAGCGTGGCACAGGCTCTCCGAGCAGCATTTAACCTTCTCCTCCAGGTTTAGGGTGACCGGTTCAAACCAGCTCGCCAGGGTGTCTCCGTGCTTTGGCTCTGAAAGAGGTTCCCACACTTGGGAAACCTCTCAGTCCTGGGCAAACCTGAATGATTGCTTCAGGTGATAGACACGCCGGATCTAGGTTACCCTGACTACCCAATAGATGGATAATGGAGAAGGAACATTTAAAGAAAGATTTGAGAGAGGGATTTTGCCCCTGTCTCAGTGATAAATTCCTATAGCAAAACTGCCTGAAGTCAGAATAAAAGAGTTTCTAATTCTCTGTTTGCTAACGGCATAGCACGCAAGCTGTCCAAAATGGTAGCCGCTAGCTACTGGCGGTTACTGAGCACTTGAGATGTATGGGTCTGAATTGAGACTTGCTGGGGGACATCCAGTGTAAACCAACTGCTTGATGCAAAGACTTACTACAAAAAAAAAAAAGAATGTAAAGTTTCTCATTAATACAGGGTGGGGCAAAAGTAGGTTTACAGTTGTGAGTATGTGAAATACAGAGTTTATTCTTGTATTATGATTTATTATTATATGCTTTTTCATATGAACAACTGTAAACCTACTTTTGCCCCACTGTATGCTTTGTATTGCTTACATGTTGAAATGATAATATTTTAGATATTTTGGGTTAACTGAAATATTATTAGAGTTGATTTGAGCTGTTTCTTTTTCCTTTTAATGTGGCGGTTAAAAAATTTCAATTGCATGTATGGTTCACACTGTATTGCTCTTGGGCAATGCTCTTGGAAAAAGATAACTCTAGAGAGAGTATCTCTATTAAGAGGGATTCTGTTTGTTTGATCCTATTGCTTACAAAACCAAGTTAGACCTGAATTAGTTAAAATTTCACGAATCATGCAAAGGCCTTGAAGGAGGTTTGCGGTGGGAACCTTGTAGGCGTTGCCTTGGAGCTGTTTAAGGCAGAAGCGCTGCCCAGAACACACTCATGCTTTCTTGTGACCAGTGACTCCAGGCCAAGCTACAGTGCGTATAAAAATAACACCGATGAGTTCATTATTCTGAATGCATGGCCAAATGGGCTGTGTGCTCGGAGTTTCCGTATAGTTTGAATCTTTTATGACCCGAAGATACAAAACACATTTTTTTTAAAACAGTAACCAATGTAATCCGAGTCTTTTTTTTTTTTAAACTGAGGGGTATTAAGATACTTTGCCTCTCCAAAGATGGTAAGGATGGTAATGCATTATGTTTGTATGAAGTTTTACATTTTCCAAGTTCTTTACAGTTTTTCTTTTGTTATTTTCATTTGAATATGGCTAGTGATTCCCACGCGGCAATCTGAGCTGTCGTTTTGTGCGTATTTTCTGGGTCTTCTTAATCTTGCTTAGTGTTCTTTTGGCTGCACCAGAGGTGTGATAAGCCAGATCCTCTCCACTCCTGAAAGCCAATCAGGCACTTCTCTTCACAGCGCAGGACTGAAATGAGCCATGGAGTGAGTACTTAGTACGCCCCAGTAATGGGCAAATGCTACACATCAGGTTTGTTTATTTATTTGTTTTCTGGAGAGCCAGTTACTAAACGCTTAATAGCACACTGCTGGGTAGACAGCCAAAATCGGAGAAGTTCACGATTAGAAGACAAGGGTTAGAAAACGTGAACAAATGCACGCATTCTCTGTGTTCCAGAACTGCATTCCAGAGAGATGAGAGTCTTTTAAAGTCAAATGAGCCAAGCTACCTTCGCTTTGTGCATTGTAAGAAAATGCTGATGCTCCTTCTTTACCTGGAGAAGACAAGCCAAAATGATTAAAACGCGAGCTAGCACTCCTTCAGAAAACCTGGAAATCACCCTCCCAGCCCTAACGCAATTGCTTGCTTCTGTCTTTCTGTTCTTTCTTCACCTCTCTCTCTCTCTCTCTTTCTACCCCAGCCTTCCCCCCACCCCCGTTTCTCCCATTCTATTCCTCTTGCTGTTTATCTTGTTCTGCCTTTGTGTGTGTGTCTTGTGGGGGAGGAAAAATAATTTTCTGAGTTCCTTGCTGAGATGCCTGTAATAAAAAACAGCTTAACAACAGAAAAACAAACAGAAGTTTATTAACACATATACTTCATATATACATGGAGCACCCAGGGAAAATTGAGTAACTTTCGGAGTTGGCTTAGAATTCAGGCTTAGATACCTTCTTAATGGGGAAAGGCAGGGAGGGATGTAGGCCTTTTAGGAGACAGGAAATGCTTTTAAGGAAAGAAGAACAGGCTCTTAGAAGAGTCAATGGGAGGTTGGATAGTTTGTAACAAAGTTTATCTGGATAATGTGTCCACTTCTAGTCTTCTCTCCTATGACAAGGGTCGATCTTCTGCGGTTGATGGCATTCCTGGGATGGGGGTTTATGATCACTGAGTTCTTTTGGAGGATTTGTGTTGAGGCAGATAAGGAAAGTTCAGGGAAATTCTCCCCTGCATTTGCTGTTTTTCCAGTGCTGACAGCTCAAAATAATCAACATACCAAAACAGCATATTTTGGGGGGTGGCTTGGGAACTCCTACGGTCATATTTTGGTGGCATATTCTGCCGCCGTTCAGTCTCTGTCATACGTACCCAAATCCACACACCATTTTTACTGCATAGGTCAGTATGGGATAGAGCTAGAAACTCAAGAAACCCAAATAACACCAACACAGTGCCTTCATCCAGTAAAACCTGGGATAAAATGCTTCATCTTCTTCAGTGGGAAAACAGTCAAGCACTAGATTCACTGGTGAGGGGGAAATCTTTGAAACCAGTAAAGAAAGGAGATATTGGAGGTTAAATACACACCCCCCTCTAAAAGAAAATCACTTCAATCATCCACGGTTGTGTCGGATCAAATCAAGCCCACATTTTCTCAATTACTTCACTATTTCTTGACAAGAGAGCCAGATTAGATAATCACATGGATTTCAGATTGTGCTTACTAACTAAAGTTTCTTGGCAGTCACTTGAAAAGAGCTTCTCTAAATGAGAGCCTTTTGGGGGTCATTTTCTTTCAGTCATCCCCACCCTTCCTACACATCAATGAACTAAGCAAAATGCTTACCAGATGGTCCCAACTCTGAACCTCGGTTAATTCTCAAGTTCACATATTAGAGAGCATAGAAATCAGTTGGTGCTGGGGAAAAAAAAAATGAACCAAGATCCAGAGGTCTTGAACTGGATGCCATCAGTCCGTAAAAGTATGGCCAAATGTTTTATTACAAGGCATTTTTTAAAGCTAACAATGAAAAATTAGGAGAGTTTTGGTAAAAAAAAATACACATTTGGGGATTTTCTTTGGGCATCAGAAACTGACTCAGAGGGTAGGTGCTTCCTTGAAGTAAGAGTAGGCAGAGCTTTTGCCGTTGCCTTGGAGACTTTCAAGTTTGCAACCCTGCGATAGAACAAAAAACTGATAAGCAAGCTAAAGGAGTAAGTCACATCATGTGGCACTTTAGAGTCTCAAAACCTGCTTTGTTCAGTAGCTCTTGTTCCCGACAGGGCTCCTAATACAGCCATGCTCCAGATTTGTGGTTCCAGGTCCACCGCCGCCATCTTTCCTTCTGAAATCAAAGATTCTGCAAGCCAAAAGCTTTCTTATGACTCCTTTGCTGGGAACACGTGACGTGAACTGATGGAAGGCTGTTTATTGTGTTTTTCCCCACTTTGTGTGAACATTCATGCACAGAGCTGCAGAAATAGGAATGCATTTAACTCTCTGGTGTTGCCCCTGACCCTGCTGGTGGTGGTTGGTAATAATATACAACACACACACCACCTTACTTTGAAAAATCCCAAATCCTGCGGTCTGATCGTAGCTAGCCTTGAAAGTTAGCACTTGGAACAGTGTCATCATTGGGAAGCACTAGCTAAGTGATTGCTATTAAACAATTAGAGCCACACTGCTACCAGTCTTTAAGAAGTTCACAAAAGGGAAATAGGAGTCAGAAATGTAAAATTGACAGTATAGTCGCTGGCCAACGGTGGCTCCTTGGTGGCGAAAAGAGGGAAAGAGTTTTAAGCATAAGGTGGTCTAATATCCCATTTTAAGTTGCTTGCTACACTGGTCTGTGATGTAATCAACACCCATACACATACCACCGTTGCCCAGAGCATTCAGCAAAGTCTGTTATAAACAGAGTCTTAAGTTGGGAGCACTGCTTGGACGGAAAAGGACGCAAGACCACCCAGTGCAGACAACCGGGGCCATGAGCTGGGGCGGATGAACAGCAGAGAGAGTCCACGGATTCAGCAGAGCCAGGAGTGTGAAAAGGGAGGGACAGTGGGCTTCCAAACTTACATGTGAATTTTCACGTCAGCCTTATGAAGCAAGCTGGAAGCTCCGGGGACTTCCGGTGCTGACACCTGGGTTGTTCATGAAAATGGCATCGTTCAGAACCAATGGCAGCATGTGTGTAGAAATTGAATATTTCCACCTCGCAGCACTGAAGGACCAACCCTCCCTCCGCCCCGCTTTGGTGCTTTGAAAGCACTTCTCATATGTTTAACTCCAACAGTAACCTGTGTTACAAATACTTGTGTTAGGCATGTGTTTGTTCATGTATACATCTACGTAATATATGTTTTCATGTATGTGTATCCATATTCTTTTTCTGAACTAAGATAAAAAAATTTTCAAGGCAGATACAATTTCTTCATTTTTTTAATCTTTGTTACTCCAAAATGTCACGCAGTACCTGGAAGACACTGGATGTTTGTCGAATGACTTACAAAGGCAGTTTGACTCGGCCCATCTTCATTTTATTCTCCCAAGGACCAGGATGTCTAGCCCCTGAAGGACCAAGGGCCTCTCGAGCTAGCCACTGACGGGGCCACATAACTCAAGCTGGATCTGTCTTGCTGGCCGCTCCTAAGGCCCCAGATTATCGGATCCATCCCAGCTTGTAGTGACCTCATAAAATAGCTCCACAAACCATGGGTCTGTCTTTTAGGGTCTTCAGTTTGGGTGACGATAAAGTCCAGTGGATTCTATGCTTCTTTCTCTCATTCCTTTAGTCCCTGTTTTGTTGTAACTCCATTTTATCCCCTCTTCCCCCTAAGAACTTTAACACTTTCTGTTCCTTTTGTCCTCACTGTGTCTTGTCCACTTTGTGGTTTTTTGGGGTGGGGGAGGGGGGAGGTGTTGTCCACTCTTGTTTAGTCTCTTTGCACATAGTTCCTGGTCCAACACAAAAAATTCATCCTCAAGATCAACATCCATTCATTCATTGGTTTACATAGCAAGTATTCAGCACCCGTTTCATGGAACTTACAGTTTCTTGAGGGAGTCAGGGAGCTGATCTAGACTGGGGATGGGGGTGGGGGATGCAGGGGTTGGGCTAGGCTTGCTTGAGGAAATGACATGTGGACCAAGCTATGGAGAGTAACTAGGAAAAAGGGAAGAGGATTCCACGTGCAGGGAAGACTGTGTGCTTTCATAGGCCCCGAAGCAGACAGAGAACAGCATGACTAGGAACTGAGCGGTCAGAGTGGTCTGGACCCAGAGCGCAGGACAGTGAGGAACCAGAAGCCAGCACCACTGGGTCTTATCATCCTGCTGAGGATTACCGTAAATGCGAGTGCTCGAATGTTCCACAAAAGGGAGCCCAGCTGTAACACATGTACAGTTACTGAACAGCACTGCTCGCTCTGGAAGGAAGAGTTTCTAGAGAATAGGAACTCACACTGTATATTTGTTTTCTGTATAATTACCACCGATTTGCTTTCCTCCTTGGCTGAAGGGAGATTCTAGGTAATTATTATCAAACTTACTCTAAAAATGTTCCGTTTAATTCTAGTGTGTTACAAATGCTCAGTAGGAAAAAGGTTTAAAACCCACTTAACATCCTTTTAAGAGCCCAATGGCCCCGAGCAGAGTAAAATTATAGACCCTAGCAAAACGGACTCCATGTTAATTGCCTATTGATCAAGGGAGAGAAAGAGAATTACACTAAGCACGTTATTAACACCTTTGCTGAAATAGTTTCTTTTCCTGATGGGAAGGTAATGAAAATGACAGGAGGCCGGGGCATTTTTTATACGTGGCGTGACTGTGCCGGGGTTTAGCGAGCAGTGCAGCTGGCAGATGAACAAACCCACACTCGCTGGGGACGGCCAAGCGATGTGTCCGGGGGGAAATCCTGGCTGAGAACTTTGATCGTGTTGAAGAATGTTTTAATTTCATAGCTTCTGCGGATGCTTTCTGCTGCTGGGGATTAACATTTGGTGTTGCAGGAGATTTTCTTTATGGCCTCGCGCAGTGGTGCAAAGCGTGCCCCTAGAGCTTGTGTGTGGGGAACAAAGCCGCTCTGGTTAATAAAGTAAAAGTCGGTTACCACCGAGGGCAGGGGAAATCCTTCTGGGTTGCATTGCCTTTAGGAAAATGTTTTTCTTCCTTAAAGCGCATCTGAAATATATTGTCTACAATCAACTTTGTTCATCCTTGGGAGACATGTTTTGTTCAAGAGGTTTTTGTACAATTTTTTTTTTCAATTACCATTTACATTCAGTATTATTTTGTATTGGTTTCAAGTGTATAGCAGGTTAGACCATCAGATACCTTACAAAGTGCCCCCCCCAATAGTTCCAGTACCTGCCTCACACCATACGTAGTTATTACTGTATTGTTAGTTACAATATAGTTACAATGTAGTTATTGACTGTATTTCCTGTGCTGTAGTGCAAATGCTAGTTTTACCCCATCCTAGTAGAGGGTGTCAAATGAGTGCCGAAGTCCATCCATTCCACGCTGTCCCACTAAGGCCCTCCTATGCTGTTTTTAAACTGACAAAGTCAGATTTGAGGAAATTGTTGTAGATTAGTATATTTTACATATGGTTACCCAGGCAGGAAAGGGCCATGGATGCTAAGAATAAGCCAACCCCCATGGATTAGGGAAGGGATTACCCTGAAAGTAAAGGGTGGCTGACATGCAGGCAATGCCTGATTAAAAGGGGGTTCTCTGCGGGTGGAAGGGGAAGGCAGTTTTCGTTGGAAGGTTTTCATTTGGAGAGGGATTTGTCCCCAAGCTCTCGTAGTTGTTGGATTCAGGTCCTTGTGGGTTGCTGGACAGAAGACCTCAGTTACTTATGGGCTGGAGCTGCCTTCAGCTCCTCGCTGTGTGTTCCTCTCCATATGACAGCACACAACGTGGCAGCTTACGTCTTCAAAGCCAGCAAGGGCGAGTCTCCTAGCAAGACACATTAAAATCTTCGGTAACACAGTCACCTATGTGTGACCACAGACATCCCATCACCCTTGCCATAGTCCATCGTTTAGAAGCAAGCCATATGTCCCACTTACACTCAAGGGGAGGGGATTTTATAAGGGTGGGAACGCCGGGAGGTGGGGATCACGAAGGCCACCCCAGAATCTGTCTGCCCCAAGTGGAAAAGAAGCAAAACCTTAAGCTGTTGATGGCTATTGACATTTTAGCTATAGTAGTCTATCAGCCAAGAAGCACTAAGTGCAGAATAGGAAAAGGCAGAGGTAAAGACTTTCCTTTGATGGATCAAGACACTACCTATTCGCAGGAGAACACTTAACACTATGCCAACTTAAATGATAAGAGTTGTAGCTGAATTCTTTTTATTTAAAAAACAAAAACACTGGAAAAAATGTGTTCTTCCACAGGGCAATATAAAAATGAGACAAAACCCTGGCCAGGTAACTCAGTTGGTTGGAGTGTTGTCCTGTACACCAAAAGGTTGTGGGTTCAATTCCCAGTCAGGACACATACCTGGGTTGCAAGTTTGATCTCTGATCAGGGTGCATGCAAGAGACAACAAATCTGTGTTTCTCTCTTACATCGATGTTTCTCTCTCTCTCTCATAAATAAACGTATCCTCAGGTGAGGATTAAGAAAAAATTAGGGAAGGACGGAAGCTCTGGGAAAAGTCCAGAATTGGTTGGAAAATGAATGAGAAAACAAGGAGGAGAGAGATACTCAGACTCACCTCCCCTGTGAAAATGGAAGCACCCTGTCCCATTTCTGATCTCGCTGCCTTTTAGATCCAATTCGCTCTTGCCCAGACTCTGCCTGACTTCCAGGCTCTGATGGTATTGCTCATCCATGTGGCGAGGCGAGCTCTGCTGCCCACTGCCTGGCTCTGATCCCCTTTTCGCCTTCATTTGAGTAAATTATTCACACTCTCTGTGACTGTAAAATAGGATGGTAATGACACCGACTTCAGAGAGTTGTTGGGATGGAACAGGTGGCAACCTGGAAAGTGCCTCGAACTGCACCCAGGCAGTAAATGCTTCGTTAGTGGGAACTACTACTATTGTTCTCTGAATGAGTAATGATTAGGTGTCTGTTATATGTACCGTTAGACCATCTCTTTCATTCTAGGACCACTCGCGAATTTCATCACGTGTGTCCCTATATGACAATGCCACTGTGATGGGCTTAGTAATGCAATGCTTGGCTCTCTCGGGTCTTTTTTTTTCTTATTAGAAAAAAAACTGATTCAATGCATCATAAAGCTCTATATTGATCTCAAATTACTGTAATTCATTGCAACAGCACTTAATGGATGTGGTTTGGCCGATTTATTTCCCCCTCTTCAAGACGAATAAGTAGGACCCACAATCCGTCATCTACCATTAGGCGTGTGGTCAGCCCCTTCGGAATGGCTGACCTGTCACGGAAAACCGCACACGTACTGCTAGTCACCCTTCTGCATTCTGACCACGAAATTCAACCTCATATTTATCCTCCATTTTCTATCTCCCTTATATTTAAAACTAGAGTCATGATAATGGTTCCAGTATTTGAAAACATTTAGTCACAGTAACCCCTAGGGCCTAAAGAAAGACATGAAATCTGATGATTGTTACTCAGTTTGGGGATATATATAACTCCTGACATAGCACCTCGCTGTTCAATCTGGTAGCTCTCAGATTACATTCTCAGCTGTATTTTTGTCTTTGCTTTACAAAATCCCTCACCTATTGCATTTCTGAAAAGATTGATTTAAAGCAATTCTTCTCAAACTTGAATGTGTACATGACCTGCTGGCAATCTAGTTGAAGTTCAGATTCTGCTTCAGCAGGTCTGGGGCAGGGTCTGAGATTCCACACTTCTGATAGCTCCCACGTAACGCCCATGCTGCAGGTCAAAGGACCACACTTTTAGTAGAAAGGGTTTAAAGGACAGATACCAAGACCAGTTACAAAATCAAACTTAGGTGACTTGCCTCTTGCGAGACTCCAAACTGCGCTCAGCTGCCAAGTCAGCACTCAATGCTGAAATTCCATCCTGGCTGCTCTGTGACCAACACCTGTCATGGCGGTGTCCACATAGAGATGCCCTGTGGGTGATGGCCCTAACAAAACAGTGTTGACCTCATCTACAGTCAGCCTTTTAAAAGCAAAAGCTATCTTCAAGCCAAAGAGGATTCACTTGCTATTTGTGGTTGTAAAAATTAGGTGGGGGTGGGGAGAGGTGTGGGGGCTGGTGAGGAGGATAAGAAGAAATTATATCATTGATCTTGCATTTACGCTCAGCAGGGATTATGCATCTCATCCCCCAGCTCTGAGCTTGAGATTGTGTTTCCCAAAGGCCTATTTTTCACATCGAATAACCACAGATGGGCCCAGAGATGGCTTTGGTCTTTAATCCTAGAGCCCATATTTAAGCATTTGAAAGAATGCCCTATCACATCAATGGATTGAATAGTTTGGGCAACGCAGATTGTTTGGCCCCAAGCAGAGTTCTCGACTCAGTAGGTTTGCATGCGTAGTTTGAACAAGTTTTCAGGTGATGCCAATGCTGCTGGGCCAGAGACCACACTCTGAGAACCACTGAGTTTATTATCGTTAGCTTTCTGTAAAAGTAGACTTTTCTGTAAAAATAGAAAGTCTACTTTCTGTAAAAGTAGAGCTGTGAGTGTCTAAGGAGGAAGATGAATGGGTACATGGTGAGCCTAATGAATATCAGGCCCTTTTCATAAATCTTTGTCAAAGCGAGTGGGAGCAGAAAACCAAGGCCGAGAGGTGGCTTTAGGATTTGAATGAGGGAGAAACCCCAGTTGCAAAATCCCATTGTTTCTCTCAGGTACTGGATCAAAAGTCAGAGCTAGCAGCAAGGGGCAAATTATTCTCTCCTTTGGAAAGCTGTAATTAATGATAACTTGATATTGCTCAGATGCTCCCGCTGGCCTGACTGGCTGTTTTAGGTGTAACAACTATGAAGCAGGAGAAGTTAGAAGGAGCAAGCCCTGAGAGGTCTGTAGCTTGGTGGCAATGAGAAATTAAAGATATTCTGGAAAGAGAAAGCAAAAGTTCACATAAATACGGATTGACAGCAGATGAGTTGCGCAAGTGGAGTCCTTGGTGAACTCGGCTTTTCTGTTTTTCTTAATTGCTCTCTATCCTTTGAACCTGCCACTCTATGACATAAGGAAAGCTTATTAACAACAGGTTGAACTGTCTCTCAGCTCGGCTGTTCTTTGTGTTCCCTTCATTGTCAGGCAAGATCTCGGTGCCCCAGGCTTCCCCCAGGTTTATGTCTTTGCAGCTCAGCAACCTCAGCCAAAAGAGAGTTTCTCTTTCCCAATAGTTGAAATTCAAGACCAGGGATTGGCTTCGGTGGGATTGACTTTGGTCAGTGCCTGTTGTCGGGTCATTCACTCCCATGGGTACAATACCCTAGGATTGTCCCTGGTTGCTTGGGATGGTGTCAACTTACCTGAACCCCTTGGACTGTGAGCAGCAAAGGAGTGGTCCTTAGAAGACAACCAGAAGGAACAGCAGCTGGGAGGTACTGTTACAGAGCAACAGAAGGTCCGTTATTGTCCGCCACCTTATGGAAAGATGCCTCTCAAAGCCAGAGATTTGTGAAAAGGAAAGGAAATGTTTATTTAATGCTATACAGAGTTAAAGTAGCGACTTAACATCTTCATTAAAATATCAAAGTCCTTTAGGATACCCACAGAC